>CM076607.1:62182721-62421649 GCA_038502775.1 Hippodamia convergens | reverse complement strand
TATATATACATCCTAGTGCTGATAGACGTCCCGTATAAATCCAGGCTTTTGGGGTCCATCAGAAATACCGGGGTTCTCGCAGTTCTAATGATGTATATGATGGAACGAGTTGTTGTAGGTTCTAGTGTCGTACTCAGTTTTTCTTATTCACCAATTTTTTTTCCAGTCACTTCAGTGCTATCTCACGTCCGTTCATGTTCGTAGACGACCGAACGTATATATTATGTATACCCCACGTTTTTTAGACGACCAACAGCGTTGCCATTTAACGTCTGCACCTATTCTCTCAAATGCATTCAGTGAGTTTATTCAATCATGAACACATGTTAATTCCTTTCATATTACGCGAACTTAACCTTCCGGAGCTGGCGCTCATAGCTGGTACATGAGGGCTGTCGCGCGGAGTGGGAGTCCCTATGTTTTTTTCTAATATCTCTTCAATATTAGATGTCATTCAAATCAGTTTTTTTCAAAAGAGAAACAAATAAATTATCGCTCAAATTAAAAAAAATAAAATCGAATGAAATATTTTCGAATTTGTATTATCCTATATGAAATCGAAAATTTCAAATATAAAATAAACTATCACTCAAAAAGATCTATTTCTTCATATTATATCGAAAAATTATTGATCGTTAGCAGTATGTGAGAGTAGCTATAGATGGCCGAACATCTTTCTCAACTTGGCTCATGAATAAATTAAGTGTAACACAGGAAAGCATCCTCGGAGTATTATTATTTTTGATAATGATTAATGATATATGTGAGGTTGCAGAGATTGAAGATGCAGAATCGACCAATTTTGTGAATGATTCGAATTTTTTAATAGCGAAATGTGATATTATAATGATCTACAGCTGAAATGAGAGGAATCCAAGAATGGCTATCGCGGAAAAAATTCATTCTGAATGAAAATAACACTGATGTAGTTGTTTTTCGATCTTACGGATCCAAAGATGACCAGCCAATGATGATGAATTCTGGTGAGGATGAAGTAAGAACTTCGAAGTGTACCAGTTTTCTGGGGGTCGTTTAAGATGAGTTTCTGCAATGCTCAAATCATATAGAGGACCTTCTGAATAAATTGAACAAAGTATGTTATGCCATGAGAATAATGAATAAATACATTCAAGATGATACGAAGAGGATAATATATCTCTTATCAAATACGGAATAATTTTTGGGGAGTGAGTCCAGCACTAAAGTCGATATTTATCAGTCAGAAATAATACTAGATTAATGCTAGGCATAAAATTCAGAGATTCGTGCAGGGGTTTCTGACGGTTTATGGATTTTACATTCATGAGTGTCTGATGTACTTATATAATACCAATACTACTTATAGAACTTGAACAGCTGATATTAACATTCCATATCATCGATTGTCTCTATCTGAAAAAAAATCCATCTCTTATGTGTGTAAAGCTTTTCAATTAATTATCTCATAATCTCAAAATAATCAATAGTTACAGAAAGTACAAAATTAGAACCAAGAAACTTCTAGTAGATCTAGAGCCATATTGTTTGGAAGATTATTTAAGTCTTGTTGAATTTATTATTTGTGCTGTTTCATTTTTTCCTGTAAGAAAATATCATCTGAAATAAAGACATATATCTATTCATCTATCGATAAATCTGTTTTTCAAAACTGAGGAGATGGGCATCATTTCTTGAGAAAAAGTGTTCACTAAAAATTCAGCTAATCCGAGATATAAAGGGTTATAAATGGCTGCAACTGCTTCCCTCATAAAATCTTGATGAAAGAATTGAAACCTACTCAAAAAGAGTATTATGAACTTGTTGTTTTGTTAACCATCTCCTTTGTCAGCAAAAAGGTTTATACGCCCATAATTCTTTCATGAAATGAAAAAATATGGCCAGAAAACCGAGCAGGTAACAGACTTTTACAAGTTAGTCAGATATCCTCTATTTCACAGATGATTTCTAAGCGGGCATTGTTTCGATCATTTTTGACAGTTCTTGAAACAGTTGATATGATTTGATAGATCACATATAAAATTGCCATATACCAATTGTTAGTTGCTTGCTGAATACGTTAATTTTTTTTTCAATAGCAATCAGAAGATGTACCACAGACTCTAAAGAACGCTGGTAACAATTGCAGAAGTAAGCCGTGACTGCATGCATGTATTAGAAATTGAGGGAGATAATTTGAGCAGGATCTTAAATTTTGTTAATTTTTTTATTCATTTTCATGTTTATTATACGGATATGTTCATGCTTAGCGTCATTAGGTTAAAAATAATTCGTAATCGTACTGTCAGCGGTACATCTTCAAGAAAAACTAAGTTTTTTGCATTAGCAAGCAAGTAAAGTTTGGTAATTCAATCTGTTATTCGTCAAGTGATGTCAACTATTCCGAGGATTGATGGAACCATGACTCGATTATGAATCACGAGTGATTAGTTCAAAAAGTTCGACCCATAAAGGCGATGGTGGTCGGGAGTACAATTTATGGAGGTGGTGGTTCTCTAGACAACCCTCCCAGCAGTTAGACTCATCTTCTAGGCCTTCAAGAATCAAGAACAATGTTTGACTCATTGAGGTGAAATTACACTGGGTAACAGAAGAACTTTTCGATTTACCTAAGAATTCGACTTATCGATGTTCGATTTATCGAGAGTTCACTGTATAATATTATCAATCTGTCCTTCTTTACCTGTACACTTGTTACTTTTTTCCTACGAACATTTTAATAATAATTATTATTGAAAATTTTGAAGAAAAGAACAGGTGTGCTGATAGATAGATAGTTTTCAATCTTAGACTTTACAGTGTAATTTTGGAATTATGATAAATCAGGAAGAAGATATTTTCAATTTTTCGACTTGCAGAGCTTTCTGAAAAAATTGAACTATTACATATCAAGGGCGACTCGTCAGAGTGGGCAAGGGGGGCTTAGCCTCATCATACAGCTTAGAGCCAAATTTCTATGAAATACGAATATTTCGGACTCAAGTGAACCATCATAATTTTTAGAAATTAAATTCAAATTTTAAATTAAGAATGTTTGGTCAATGGAAAAATGTAATATTCAGTTCATTCATCCTCATCGAAAACGTGAAAATCTCGAACAACACCAGACTACCTTGGCGCTATACTATTTCACTGTACGTGCACGAGAGAAGATTCGAAAGGCTGGGTATTCTGTAGTTCATAATAACTGATAAATTTCTTTCAACTTTCTTCAAACTGAAAATTGTATTCTTTCACAGAAATATACTTCAGTAAAATAAGTCTTCTTCACAGTACCTACGATTTTGTTTGTTCATGTTTCTTATACATTTTCCAATTTATTTATCGGTCATTCTAGAGATTGGGTGTTGATTGCTTTTAATTTTGTGAACATCATTTTTTCGTATCTTTCAAACAGTAGTCTTGAAATTTTCCCCAGTTTTGATACTGCACGATAAAAAAGTATTTTTTATGGGAAATCAAGAATGAATATGTTGATTATGTGAAAAAATACGTGGAATTGAGATGATCAATAGTAGTGTTCTTTGTTTTTATCGACGTCTGAAGCGCTTCATCTGTATTTCAGCGATGAATGTCTCCCCACATAGGATTCCCCATTTTCGATCATTATCCAAAATATTCCCTGAAAAAAATTTGTATGGCAAACCGGAAAGTTCAATGAAAAAAAGGTTTATAATATTCCATAACTCGAGGCTTTAGGAAGATCGCCGCCAAGCAAGCCAGTGAATACATCCTAATATGCTTTCCTTCTTGACGTTCATCAGACGAAGATATCTGTATTCACAAATGGGGGAAGCTAAAACCGAGGTCATGCAAATGAAACAGAGTTTTTTCATATAAACAAGTATAAGAGACGTCTAGTATTCGCACCGTATAAAAATGATTATGAGACTATGTTGCCAAACCTCATGTCGTCTTATGCTCTTAATGTGAAATAGAAAGAACGTATATATCATATACGCAACTAGTGGTAGTCAGCGCCTCTATCGTGCCTTGGTTGAACTGAAATATACGGTTTTGTACAAGATGAGAGTATCTGACGTCATCGGCGAAATTTGGCATAACGACTCAGGACGTTCCATGACGTCGAAAAACACTGAAAATTTCTCAAGACAATCCGACGTCCGTATATCGGACGTCAGATTGCAAGCGGACGTCGAAATGATGGTAAATCGGCAATGTATGGCTCTCCAAAGGCGGTTTGCTGTATATATATATATATATATTTATATATATATATATATATATATATATATATATATATATATATATATAATATATATATATATAAATCTAATAGGTTACGGCATTATATTCTGGGGAATAGGTTCAAATACTGAAGAAATCTTCATCGCACAAAAGAGGGTATTGAGACTGATGTTGATGAAGGGATACAGAGAATCTTGTAGAGCAGCATTTAATGACCAAAAAAAACTTTAAAGCAGTATATGGTCTCTATGTGTATAAGCTTCTATTTTCCCACGGTCTTCTCAAAAACTTGTATTGATTTTCTAATGAGAAGAATACTACTTGATGAATCATCTAAATGACGAAAATTTCGTGAAATTTGCGAAAGTTTAACTAGCGATCGGCTCTGAATAATTGCTCCATCCATAGCGACGAAATTCCCAATAGAAGAGCCAAGCTACCGATTGACATATCCGTCGCGCCCCTCCGAATCGTTGCGTTCACGCCGATGTTCACGCAGTAAGCAAAGAAATCAAAACTTTTTTCAAGCTACTGTAATTCCGTGCCTATTCTGGGGGCGGAAAGTTTAGAAATTATACGGAATAGTTTTTTCGAAATATCATCAAGTTATATCATGAACGGATTCGTGAAGTTAGGAGTTGTGGAACTTCTAATTATTGTAATGTGGATCTCTCTCATCTGGTATACTCTCTGGTATACTTCCAGTATTAGTTTCACACGTCTGTTGAATTCTGCCTTATTTTTTTCTTCACTGGGTTGGAATAGTTTTTCTCGGCATCCGCGAATATTACAAATTTTTCCTCATTTGTTGTTGCTATGATGTTTCCTTCCATTCAATATGGATTAAAGTTTTTGTTTTTTTCCGTTGAGTACTGAAGTTCACTTCCCCAACGATTAGTTTACAGTATTTTGTATTTCCAATTTTTTGTCCCATTCCTCCTTGAATATCTCTCAAATTGGAAGTTTGACTTCGTTCCTCAATTTATTGAGCCTTGTTTTGTCATGTGGATGAAATGTTTTTCTGTAATGTTCCTTCCCTTCCTTTTTTCCTGTAACAGCATCTCCTCCTCATCCGGTACTGGTGGTCATTTCGGTATTGTCATATGTTTCGTTGTTTTGTTCTGCCCATCGATTTTTTTTGGAGGACCTCCGTTTCTTTTTCGATATGTTTTATTGTTTCAATTTGTGGTATCCTTACATAGATGACTTCCTCGAATTTTGTTCGGAATTTTTTTTCGATGGGTAGCAGAATTCTGTTGGGTAGAAACTTTGCATTGAAATGCTCTGTGAAGTATTAAAACCTCATTGCCGATGAACGAGAATTGAGATTTGGAGGTGCATGATAAATTGAGAAAAATTATTGCGAAATTTTCTTTCGGAGTTCGCATCTTCACACAAACTTATCAAAATAATTTTATTTGCAAATGATATCTCGATGGTGGTTTCTGCTAAGATTTATTGTGGCTTACACCCCTGTACTAGCAGTTGATATAGTGATTTGTTGATTGGTGTCGTTCGAATTATCTCATGAGAACAAGTGGATGAAACCCGGTTATGCATACTCTGGATGACATAGTTTCTTTGATAAGAAATTCTAGATTTCAATTTTTCCACTTGGAGTCCAACACATATCTCTAGAAAAGGAAAGCAATTGTTTTACTATGCAATAGAGTCATGAACTAGCTCTTCTTGAAAATAGTAGTAATATTTTCTTTTCAATAAAAACCTATATTATTTTTATCTAAAAAAATTATGTTGAGAGTCACCTATCGTACAATTTTATGATTCTAGTGAACTCCTCTGATGTTGGTTGGAAATTTCCATTGAAATGAAAAATCTTGCGCAAGATCTTCAGTAGTGCTGCGAAAACTTCTTTTCATCTTATGGAAAATGATCTTGCCTTTATATCTTTAAGCTCCTGATATACACATATGTTGGAGGGAATATGAATTATCAATATGTATAAAGTTTCTGGCTTTCCTTTTTCTATAATAAAAGAAATGATAAATTATTTTATATGCCAAAACAAAAAACAAATAAATCATTCACCCACATGAGAATGTATCAAACTCCTAATATCTTTCCGCCTGAATATATCAACTACCTCAAAGTCAAGGAATTAGAAAAAAAGGATACCGAGTGAATAATTTGAGTAATGAAGAAGGTACTCTATCAACTTTCCGTCCAAAAAATTAACTCTAAAGATGAGAGCTAGTGAAAATCCAGATAAAGGAATAAACCGTGCTGATTCGATGACAACACGATCTTAAAGTTTACTGCAAGATCAAAATTTTACCATCTCCAACGATACTTCAGAAATGTTTCTTCACTGTTGCCTACAACCTTCATTCAAAACTGATTTTTCTCAAGTCTTCTAAAAGTTCCCTTCCCTATAAGTTTACCTTTCAGACAGAGCCAAATCTACTTCTAATAAAATCAACTTTTATTTCCCAAAAATACAATAAGTGACGATTCTGAAAAACTACTTTCTGTCAACTTGACTTTTTAAATATAATCAAAAACAATGTAGACGAATCCCAACACACTCCCACCTTGTGTCATTCATACAACAATTGATGACACAATCAATCTCCATATTATCTGTCAGGAACCTTCACAACAGGTTTTCAGTTGTTTTCTAAGTATTTCATAAACGAATCGTTTGATCCATCTAATTATCTTGAAAACTTCACTGAATTTCGAATCTCTTTGTTTTACTGTTCTTGAAAAATTTTCCAAAACAAGCTCTTCTTCCTCCACTAGTGATTCTGTTCTTTCATGAGTTTGAATACCATCTAGATTGCATAAGTCACGTATGGCAACATTTTCCGAAAACATTGAATTTACATGGAGGGATGTCTCAGATGAATATTCTGTTTTAAGTTTTCCCAACCTAGTAATGTATGAACTGCTACCAGTCCACATTTCATCTATACGCCCAGAAAAAAGTTTTCCGGCTATCTCAGCACCAACCAAAACATCAATTGGCCCATCTACAATATCAGTAATTTCCACTCCCATTTGTTTCAGTTCATCCAACCAGGGTCCCTTTTTCACTGAGTTCACCTTTCTATAAATGAATGCTTGATCCAAAACTTCGAAGTTGCAACAGCAGTCATCAGTAAGAGTGTAGATACGAATTCTGAAGCAACTGGAGGGTACCCCATCTCTTCTGCGATTTTTCTTGACACATATGACTTGTGGGATCTAGTATCAATAAGGAGTCTTACTCGACGACATTCTTTGTCCCCTCTCAGTTTTACAACCATGGTTCGTAAAAAAACTTCGGGAAGGGTATGGTTGGAAAGATTGTGTTCATCAATTTCGGCTTTCGCCTGCTTCACAGCTTTATCATAACTAGATTTTGACTTGATATCGTATTTGTGACACATAATAACACAATGTCTACCTTGACAGTTGGGACATTTTACTCTTGAGCGATATCTTCGAGCTATATGGTGCACAGGTAACAACAAGCATTTTTTGATAGTTTTTGCTTTCTCTCTGCAAAACTGAGTTTCAATACTTCCTTACATTTATTTGTACTATGTGTGTTTTTATAAAACACACATCGTGGAACTCCTTTATTCAACAATTCAGAAGCAGTGGGGACATTAGAGCTACTACCTTTGCTCGTATCTTCATGTTTTCGTCTGTCTTTAAAACTAGACACAGCAAGATGAATTTGATCTTCGTTTATGACTTCTTGTCTGAGAAAATCCATGAGAGCATCAAGACATTTCTTCAAACTTGATTCTGATGAACAGAACTGACTTCGATGCCATGATCGTATTACATTTTCTCCTAGACATGATTCTAAGAGGGGGTATAGCATCGCAGCGCAGGTGTCTGCTTTTACGCCCAAACTTTCTGAAGCTCTCAATTGCAATTCAATTTTGTCAAAAAAGTCGAAAGTTCATTCTTGGTATTGAGATTCATCAAAACTAACTTCAGAAGTTGTCTGACATAAACTTCTAATAACAACTTTTATTTCCCCAAAATACAATAAGTGACGATTTTGAGAAACTACTTTCTCTATTTCAGTATCGTAATGAGTTCATTACAGTACTAAAAGTAGTGCTGTAATGAAACTCATTACAGCATTGTTTTCAGTTATATTTTTCGTTTTATGGTTCTCAGTACTGACCTCCGATCGAATCAAGTTTCGAATCAAATCAATTCAAATTCCGTGATCTGTAAAATTCCGTATGTCAAACCAACTGCCAAGATACAAGACAAAAGTCACTAATCAGAATTTAAATTTGAATTTCGAGAGTATTTCACAAAAATTGACTGAAATAGAGAAAATACCGTCTAATACTCGTTGCAGAAGGCAATTCCAACAGGCAATTGGAGCTCATTCTGCAACTTGTTTTAGAATATACTTTTTTTTCAACTTGACTTTTTGAACATTACCAAAAACAATGTAGACGAATCCCAACAACCTTCATGTTGTTCATAGCAGTACCTATATTTCCATGTTTTTTATTTGTTTTTTGTGATATGTCCTGTACATGTGCATGTCTTGAGGGAAAATAAAACATAACGCATAGGAAAGAGGAGTCTATATAGGAAAAGAAAGGTTCACGAATTTGAAAAGAGGACATTATATCTAGGCAAGAACTGAGAAAGTAAATGAGACTTCCACTAATTGCAGAAATTACCATGAGAATCATTTTTTCTGAAAAAAAAAGCTTTATTTTCATGACACGAATCAATTTTTCGACAAAAAAGTGGTTTTTATTTACCTATGTCCAAAAAAGCAGCTAGATAAAAAAAAATTTCAGATTTTAGAGAAGACAACAGTTCAACAAATGGTCTCAGATACATGATTTTATTGCTCCTGAGAGGAGATGATCCATAGGCATAGAAATAGTCTCTTAAACAAATAATCTCGGTTGAAATCGGTTCGAAATCTTTGGTGATGACTTCAATTGGTCAATTAGATAACATGTTAATGGGGGGAAATTATTATAAAATAAATATAACAAGTTCAGCTTTGAGGAGAGTCAAACAGTTGAATGTATGGATTCCGAAACAACAGCTCCCAATCACGCAAAAACCTCAGAAAAAAGATTTTCTTATGTAAGGTTGAGGGGAACTTCGAAGTCGATTAAACCATCTCAGAAGCGTCCATATCAATCAGAATATTTGGGACCATTTATTCAAATGGTTTATTCCCATATTCCACATGTAAAAAAACATTATTTGGTCGAAAATTTTACTTTTCATATCCATTACTCAAAAGCTGAACCTCAAATCTCATCTCAGTTAAGACTTGAGAATGAAAGGAATATCATGCAAATGGTTTGACCATTCGAGAACTCTCATGTCAAAAGTTATGAGCTTTGCAATAACGAGACTTCATAGTGAACCACCCTTTATTGATAATTGGGGAGATCCTAGGTTTCAAGGCGTCAGCCTCGATCGCATATATTCGTGTTACGACAGGATAAGAGAAGGCCTTGGTACTTAGTAATCCGCAAAAGTGCTCGGGATTACTAAGCTCTGAGCCTTTTGATGAACTGCTTCAACTACAAACCACTGAACTCTGCTTGCAAGAAGGACTTTGGAGCCCGAGCACAGAGCCCAGTGATCTGACACTGCTTTACTACCGTAGATGTAGGCTCAACGTTAGAAGAAATAATTCCCGGAGGACTCTCTCAATGTCCTTCAGAAAATTCAAATTGTTTCCCCACAAAACACAAATATTTTTAATTGAAACCGTGAAATTTCAGCCAAGGGTTTTTTTTCTTCCTTTATCATTCAGAAAATTGTTCTGAATGATAAAAAGAAAAGCTCCTGGAGATATCTTGTGCATCAATTTGTCAGGAACCAATTCTTCTCGAAAAACAGTACTTCGAAATTCTAAACTTCGTATCGTTTCGGACTCTACAACACACTCCTTCGTCAGACGAATTCTTATGAAACAAAAAAAAATTTCTGAATGATTTTTTGTTTCAGGAACTGTGAGAGAAAACCTTGCAAAACTTCCAGAAAAATGCAGAGACTTTTCATAAAATATTCCGATAGTTAGCTATTTTTATACTCATTCTTTCCGAATTAGGAAATTCAGGATATAACTATGGTGTCTTTGAAGATCTAAGTGTGATTTTTGTTGCCTTGCCTAAGGTTCAATTCAATTACTGAACCTACCTTCATGTCAGTATCTCAGACATGAATCAAGATTAATTTTCAATCTTTCATGTTTCAATATGAGGCCAATTTCGCACTATACACCTGTGCAACGTCCTGAGAATGAGTAATTTCGTGTCCGACGAACCGCTGATTCAATTTCTCGGAAACAAGTCAACATAAAATGTCCCTAAGGAAATTGGTTTCACGTTTAAGAATTCCACGTGCCTCCGATAATCCGATAGGACGTGAGAATTTATGTTCAGGCGTTAGAGGAGTTCGGCTAGAATCGAGAATCTAGAGTTATTCTGATTCAGTCAGCTGTCATAAAATATATTTCGAGCAAATTGTGGTATTCGCACGCATTTACGAGTTCTTCCGTAAAATTCCTTCCAGTAGCTTTAACGTTCGAGTAATATTTGAAGGGTTTAGTAGTTCTGATCAAACCACTGAAACCATGATGGTTGATCTGTAGAATGATCATTTATTCAATTTTCATTTTTTATATCAATGAACGCGAATGTTGACATTTATCTATGCAGTATCAATTCCTCATATATAAATTTTCAAATTTTTTAACCCATCGACTCATCGAAGTTTTCATTCATTACAAAAAAAGTTTTCCCCTATATAGTTTCTTCAAGATCACAATTTCATGGCCTTTTTTATTCCTCTAACTCCACATTGTACTTGCCAATCTGCTACGAAATGCTATAATAGTTCTTGTCTGATTAGCTACCATCTGTGAAGCCCTACCGACAAATTCCGACCGCAATAATAAGGCAAATGACGTCAGATTGCGGTGGGAAAATCAGGTTTCTTAATTGCAGCAATCAAATGTGCCAAGCCTTCGTTTCTCGAAAGCGGTTTTGTAATATAAAAACAATCGAAATCAAAATACTTCACCACCGCAATCATCGACGAACTGTTTCTAGCT
Organism: Hippodamia convergens; assembly: GCA_038502775.1. Lineage (NCBI taxonomy): Eukaryota > Metazoa > Arthropoda > Insecta > Coleoptera > Coccinellidae > Hippodamia > Hippodamia convergens. Next base: position 62,410,371 of record CM076607.1, on the reverse strand, counting down.
GTAATGCTACTAAGCCGCAATATTACGTTGGGCTTACCATCAAGCATGAGTTGTTCATCTATTTTCATGAAAGCACTGATATTCTTCAAGAGTGAAGTGGTAGTCGTTTTTAAAGTTGGTTTCTTGTAAGCAAATTACATCTAGAGATAAGTTTCTAACAATAATTTATAGTTCTTCATATTGGGTTTGAAACCTATCAAGCTTCCATTGAAGGATGAATTGTTTTTATAGGGTGGTGTTAAAATCTGATAAATTACTTTCACTCTCCGAGCTTGTAGGCTGTGTGAAGCATATTGAGCTGAGTTCTGATTTTCCGCTGTATTCTTGTTATTTGATTTTTCAGACTTCTAGGTGTGTAATGAGGGTATATTGACGATAACATTTCGAGTAGTCCTGGTATATCATTCGTGAACTCTTGAGCTATACTCACTGGGTCACTGGATCCAAAGGATTTTCGTAGGAAACTGAAATTTTTATCGAAGTTTAAAGTAAAGGTCAGGTGTATTGGGTGAAATTGGTGTAGTTGGGGATGGGGTTCTCTTGTGACTTTTGGAGTTGTGGAAGGACTGCTCTTGTTGCGTCACATCGAGGTTCAGTTCAGTAGAATCTTCTTGAGAGGGTCTTGTTGGGAGTTTTTGGGACAAGTCCATTATTTCTTCCCTTGTCTGTTGACTTGGTGTCTTGGAGAGGTCTTCGGCAGCTGAATCACTATTTGGTTGACTCAAAATAGTGCAGTTTGACCAGGCATATAGCATGTTTGCATTTAAAGCATGTGACAGCATCAAAGCTTGTTAAGATACGTTGCGATATATCTTCGTCAGTAAAATGTGTTAAAATTCTTCCCCTGGTATGCCTGCTCTAAAAAAGTCATAGGTGAAGCAAGTTTATATCCAATTCTCTGTATTCATGTTTCAAGAATATCATGTGGAATCCTTTGAATTAACATTAGCAAGTATTAGAGGTTTTGCTGGGGTAACTAGTCGTCTTACTCCTACTTCATTGCCTTGAATTTCTAAAGTATCGTTTACTGTTATTTTATCGACTAGTTCTTTGCTGCTCAAATAAACTCATATTCTGTTATTAGACATCTTGGATATGGCTATAATATTTTTGGCAACTACTATATTTGATACAGCTCTTGCGTAATCTACTTTATTCAACTCGTTTATATGATTCAGGATGATTGCTTGATCATTATGAATTTTTTTTTGTTTTTTCTACTTTTTTTGATGCACCCCTGTATTCAGAAGTAGACATCGTGGTATTCGACATCGAACTACTCATTTCTGTGATGGGGTTATGTTGTATCAGGTGTGATCAGATAGGAAGTTTGGGTTCAACATCTTAGGAATTCCAGATGTTATATGAATAACATGGTTTACCGATATAAAGAGCGAAAATAGTAATAAACTCGGTAATTTTTCCAAATTATTAATCAGGAAGTGAAGGAATGTCCTTCCATCTTCCACACCTTGAAGTGTTCACTATTTGCAATCAAAACTGCGAAAAATGGTTGATTTATTCAATGAACACTTCAACTCACAAGTGCACTCAATGAACACTTGTAATGAACTCTATTGATTCATTTCTTCATAAGTTTCAATGAAACTGTCAATTTTTTTGTAGGAATCGTTAGAAGAGCATTCGAAAGGTGTAACTTGAAAAATGTGAAGTTGAAGCCTGGCGTGTTGCAAAAGTTTTGGGGCACCAGTTATTTGTATAATTTGAAATTACTAATTCCTTAGTTATAAATATTTTTTTTTCCAATTGAGTCTGACTAAACGAGGGCAGATTCTCAATTTCACACTCAACAAACTGAAGAACAAGGATTGATACTTGGGTTCAAAACAGTTTTATAAATGTTATATGACTATACTTACAATGTTTTTTCACATAATATATCTGCTTTGACAAATGGAAAAACGATTCATAGAGTATTTTCTTAAATATTCCTCTAATATTTTTTATTTCAGCAGGTCTTTGAAGTATGTCCGACGCCTTGCCCCATCTTTCTTTCTTTACCTCCCTGTCCAAATCTTGCAGGTTTCTGTTACCTACTCCTAGCCTGATGAACTGTTCATCGGTCTAGAAAAGTTGCCGAAACGAATAACTTTATCATTGACCAATATGCAGAAAAATAGTATATTTTCTAGTTTGGCACAATCTACTTCGGGTAACTTACATCGAAGCAAGTCGAATAATTATGAAAAATTGTAAAAAAAGTCGTTGAAACTCATTCTTTTAGAAAAGCTGTTACACTCGAATCACACTTAAATTTGACCTTTCTGAATGTTGCGTCAACGATGGAGGTAATGTTTCCCGATAACGTCAAAATTTTCTCACAGATTTACCAGCTATATTTCCTATCGTTTCTGTGGAGAACAAAGCTGAAAAATAAGGTCTTCACAGTCCCTTTACTCTTGAATAATATGGATATCCTCAAAATTAAACCAAGCATTACAAACTCTTCGATACCAAATTTTCAACTTGATTTTTAAACAATAATTTCGAGTTAAGAAACACGCCATGATCATTAATACACTGAACCTCTTTTATTGCCGGTCCCGCGATAGACAAAGAAAATTCGAACTTAATAACCCCTAGCTACAGCCTGATATGACCCAATTCACAATAGCAGCCTTTCCGAAACTCCCAAATTTTATAATATACTCAACAGAGTCCCATGATGAATCATATCAAAGACCTTTGCGATGTCCGTATAGAATAGAACACCCCGATCAAAATTTTTTCGAAATAAAATTTACGGATGGCACCAAATTACTCATGACCGACCTTCCATCGAAAACCCCGTGTTGCCTCTGACTAAGTCTCATTCTGAGCGATACAAATGAAATATCTGTAACTATCGAATAATTTTCCGAAGTGAAATTCGATATAGGTAATTTGTTTTTTTTCCATCTTTATGAATCGGGGTGATTTTAGCAACCTCTCATTCACTGGGAAATATTCCTCATGGAACAGAATGTTTGAAGATTATCTGTAATGGTAAATCAAGGGAATTTGCACATTACTAAATGAATATTTACTTTTAGTAACCAATCCATGAATTAATCACAAATTACAATCCCACATGTTACAAGAATGTTCTAAAGTATTCATTGAATATTTGGTCATTTTTGGAAATGAAATAATTATTTATATTTCATCGTTCCATGCGTATTTGAAAAAAATAAATGCGTTGAGAAATGTGAATGATTTCACTGGAAAAAAATTGTTTGGGAATCTCAATTTCCCTAGGTTTCAAATGTTATTCATTTTTTTTCTTTTGATTATTCGTAATATTTTTAAGCGGCAAATTAAATCATATAATTCTTCCTTTCTTCAAATTCAAATTTTGCGCGACTTGCAAAATACACGTTTATATGGACGGCAGCTGCTGTTTTTTCCGAACATATGGGACATTCTTAACGCCCAATTTTCGCTCTTCTTCATTGCAAGATGTTAAAAACACTATTGAGAGTTGTGATTCAAGCAACTCCTACAGGAGCCTGAGATACAGAAATCTAAAATAGTGACGAGGTAAGCAGTTACCACTGAAGACGATTCCTTGAAAACTTCGCGTTTTCGGTTGTGTAGGTACTTGCTCACTTCAATATATATTTTTTTGTAACCAGCATTATTTCCGACATTTTGAACAACTCTGTTTGAAAGTTTGGCGAATCTCAATTGTTACTGATTATATCCAAATTTTGAGTGCTTGAAAAAGTTGGATCTTGAAAAACTGGGCAGTTTATCAGTAGTGGTGTAGCTCATCTTGAAAATTCAAATTCAAATTCAAATTCAAATATAGTTTATTTCACAATTACTGTATTACAATAAAGGGAAATTCTGTCAAATAGAGAAAAGAACAATTCAGGAAAAAATAAAATAAATCGCTATATCAACTTACAAAAGTCGCTATACTCCTTTATGCTATAAGGCTCACATTCAATTAGAAATTTTTTTATTTTATTTTTAAATTGTAAACATGTATTTAGTTCACGGTACATTTTGGGTAAATCATTAAATAATTTAACACACATAAACTCAACCTGATGCTGTGTCAGGGACAATCGACATTTAGGAACAATAAACTGATGCATCTGCCTAGTGTTATTACAGTTCTTGAGATGATCAAAATATTCATAGTGACTACGTACAAACATCAAACATCTATATATGTATAAACCTGCAGCAGTCATGATGTTGTTACTCTTGAACAAACCACGACATGTTACACCCATTTTCAAGCGAAAGATAGTTCTGAGAGCCCACTTCTGATCAATAAATATCCTATGTGATAGTGTAGTACCACCCCAGAATATAATGCCATAGGACATAAGGGACTGAAAGTTGGCAAAATATATAATCTTCAGTACCTCAAGGTCAACATGATGCTTCATAACATTCAAGCTATAAATAACAGAGTGCAATTTACCACTTAAAGATCTTATATGGTTCTCCCACTTCATATTTGCGTCAATATGAATACCAAGAAATCTAGTTGTTGTAGAGACACGTATTTCACCATAATTTAGAGCAATCTCTCCGGGAATTTCTCTTTTGGATTGATCAGTATGAAATAGGATAGCTTCAGTCTTCTCAATATTAAGCAATATATTGTAGGCTTCACACCAATCATGGACACCATACATATTCACCAAACATCGATTCATCAAGGTCTGCAATTCCTTTTCATAAAGAATAAAATTGCTATCATCTGCATAAAGTATTATATTCTGGTTACCAGAATATAAAGATGTAGGTAAATCATTGATGTAAATGACAAACAATATGGGGCCCAGTATGCTGCCTTGGGGTACGCCCATTTTTATATCTTCCAAAGTGGAAGTATAGACTTCACCATCAACACTCAAAACGGTCCTTTGTTTTCTATTTCCTAAGTAGGATCTGATTAGATTCAATTGATTATCCCGTACACCACACAATTCAAGTTTACTTAGAAGTATATTGTGATCCACAGAGTCGAAAGCCTTGGAGAAATCAAGAAATAAACCAAATGGTATATCTCCACATTCCAATGCATCCATTACAGTGCGAACAAAATTGAAGATGGCAGTCTCTGTATTTCTATCCTTTATAAATCCATGTTGGCAGTTATTGTATATTTTGTACTTTCTGAAAAACTTCATTAGTCTATTAGCCAGTAACTTTTCAAATATCTTTGAAAAATTTGTCAGAATACTAATAGGGCGGTAATTACTAAAATCCTCCTTACAACCTTTCTTATGGATTGGCCTAACAATGGCAACTTTAAGGGCCTCAGGAAAAACACCCTGTATAAAAGATTTATTAATTATATGGCATAAGGGTGTTGCGATAACATCAATAGAGTGTTTGATGACTTTCCCAGGGATGCTGTCATAACCACAGGAGTCAGTAGATTTAAGTTTCATAACAGTACTGATGAGCTCCTCTTCTGTGACATCAAATACAAAAAATGAATTTCCACAACGACTTATACTGATTGGATTTTGACTTTGAGTTGTAGCTACGGGGATGTTTGAAGCCATATTTATGAAATATTTGTTGAATTTATTAGCTATATTATTAGGTTCACCCTCAGGGAGGGTGTCTACCCTATTATTTTTACCCTGGATTGTATTTATTATTTGCCATACTTTTTTGGTTTTATTTCCTGAATCTCTTATTAATTTCTCATGAAATTTATGTTTAGACTTGGTTAAGATATGATCATATTGTTTTTTTTACCTTATTATAAATGGCAGTGAAATCTGAATTTACCCCAGAAATAGTATATAGTGCATCTAAAAGGTCTTTATATCTTCTTACATCCTGGTCATATACATAATTTTTCACCGATCTAGGTGTAACCCACTTCAGAGGAAAATGCAAATCAAAAAGCATTTTATATTGACCCATAAATGCATCCCATTGCCCATTAACATCAGAGAACCTTCCCTGCAAAATTGTGTCCCAATCTATAGTGAGCAAAGCTGTTCTGAAGATATCCAAGGTTTGGTTATTTATGGATCTGATATTGATTTTAGGTGGTTTAAGAGGATGTTTATGCCGAAAATATGGGAATGAAAACTTCTGAGCTGTGTGGTCTGACAAATGCGTTTGGATAATTGAACCTGATCCCAACTCAATATTCGTGAATATATTATCAATACATTTTCGAGAATTAGCTGTTATACGGGTTGGTTCATTTATCAATATTCTAACTCTAAATACATCCAAAATTGAAATAAATTTTTGAGTGACAATGTTGTTTTGATCTAATATGTCAACATTGAAATCTCCCGTAATTATATAATCAACATTCTCCCTACATAATATAGATAAAATTGTTTCAAATTTGTTCAAGAATGAATTAACATTAGCAAATGGTACTGTACTGGGTCTATAAATAGTGATAACAATAACCTTAGAATTACCTACATAACACTCAGCTGCTGAGCATTCAAAAACTCTAGTTTCACTTAGGAGATTGATATCTTGACGTATTTTAGACTTGATGCTCTTGTGACAGTAGATTGCACTTCCACCATGTTCATTTTTGCATCTGCAAAAACAGGAGATGAGTGAAAATCCATCCAATCTGTAATTTTTAATTTGTGGAATATCTTGCCAGTGTTCTGTTAGTGTGACAATATCAACTGCATGTTCTTTAACAAATTCTTCAAGGCCATTGAGGGAATTGCCAATTGATTGTATATTTTGGTGCGAAACATTGAAATTTTTTGATTCCAGTGCATTTATTTGCCCTTTATTTTGCTTTGGTATCTGAAAATGATCCGGAGTATGTCGTATGTAATTTTCTATGTTACTGGTGATTTTAACTTTGCATTGAAAAAATTTCTGAAGTTAAATTCCCTGATGACGGTACCTTCAGGCCAGAGGTCCCCACTTGTGACGGTAGTGAAGAGTTTTTCTGGAACTCCTACGCTAAACGCCGAGTTCAAGCCTTTTGTATTCAATTTTTTCACAACTATTAAGTTACTATCATCTATACTTGATAGATATTCTTTTAAATCATCTGCTGTAACATCTTGTCCATGTATTCTGCCGATATATACCCACTTTCGTCGAACGGCACCCTTAATTTTCGCACCGTCTTCGTTTTGTTTAGTACCTTGAGATAGTAATGTATGTTTCCTCTTACGTACTGTAGATTTATTCGTAACGGTTTCCCATGATTCATTTTCTTTTGCATCATCTATCTTTCCTGTTATTTGTGATCTTTGTTGTACAGCTGTGGCATAGGTTTTCTTAACTTGGTTTGTTTTGACTTTGTCAGAAGCGGAGGAAAATTTAGGACATCTTTGTCTCATATCCCGGCTGAATCCGAAAAAAAAATCTACTGTTAAAATATAATGTACAATGTAGAGAGGAAATCCGTCTCCTTCCAATTTTCTCGTTAAACAGAACACCATGTATCTCGTTCGGATTTTTTAACGTTTCGTTAGCCGTACGGAAAACCAATCCGATATCTCTTTCTACTCAAACTGGCATCAAAGCTAAATAATCTCATTCTGCCATATGCTGATTTTTCTTTGCACAGTGAAATGGCTAGTACAAAGACTTGTTACATGCAAAGCTAATTGATGGAGAATTCACAGTATTTCAGGAATGTTAAAAATTGTCCACATCGATTCCTACTCGGAATATTGGAAACATCGAATTTTTTTCCATGTTCCAATTCACGCTGTTGTGATTAACATTATTGAAGAGTTTTTTGATGGTCAACGAGAATGATGATCTTGACTTTTGACAGAAAACATTCACTCTCCTGTTATTCTTATTGGGAACAATGAAAAATAATTTAATTAAGTTTCAATTCAAATCGAATCGATGGAAATGACATTGCACTAATGAGATATACTCTCAATAACTTATCTTTGGTATCAATTAACGCATTATTTTAGTTATTATAGGTACCTCAGAGAGCAACCACGATTAATTTCATGAAAAGTCAAGCGCTTGTTGTTCCCTGTTATATTTAATGCAATATGTCTTCCCCTGAAGAAGTCCGTTTATATTTGAAATATTCACATATCAAAGTATATTTTGCATATTATGTTCTTTATATATTCTCGTTTTTCTGAATTCTTCAAATAAAAATATGTTTCTTTTCTGTTTTCGGAAGGCATTTTCCATTTTTATTCTCTATACAATGAAGACAAACGATAAAGTGAAAATTGAAAAATTTTTTGTGCAATAGTTATAAAACCGAAATTTATTTACCGATACCAGTTAGTTCAGATTCGAATGAGGACATCTTTCGCACGGATGAATGAAAAAGAAATTTTAGCGAACATGTATAAATATGAGCGACACATACAATACTCTTTGCTCGGCTCATTGAATCTGAACAAACACTTTCAAGGATATAACCCATTTTCGCCCTGAGGATTAAAACGCATGTATAGTGAGGGATATTTCACATTCATTGGAAGCTTTCTGGTTCGGAAGATTTGTATAAGACCAGATTAATTTTTATTCCACATGATTGGAAGTTGCTTAAAATCGATATTGTGAGCTGGTGCGAATGATCCTCTTTCATCAAGTTTAGGATGGTGATGGATGAGGGGTATTATTTTCAGTAAATGAACAATAACGCAGAAGGAACATATTTTTATGAATAGGAAGCACGTGTGCATACTGGATGTGATTTGAATTGAATCAAATTACTTGGGAATGAATAATTAAACGTATAATGATCTGAACGAAGAACGTCAATTGAAGAATGTTAATAGATCCGTTTGAATTTCAATGAACGTCGGAAACTAGGTATTTATCGTAGTATGCCTTTATTTAGAGACATAGATGTGATTTTGTGATTTGAATTCAAGAAGGCTAGTTTCCTAGTCAATGAGCTTCTTCAAATAATATGAAATATGTGGCTACATCAAGATGGGGCTTCATGCCACAACGCTGCCATTGTCAAGAGATATTTAGATCAAGAATTCGAAAAAAAATGGATTGAAACCAATGGACCCATCAGATATCGCCAGACCTAACGCTCATGAATTACTTTCTGAGGGGCCTCCTTGAATATATGGTATACCAAACTGATTCTAATAACTTGGACTATTTGAAAATGAAGATAAGAAACGCATGTGCCCAAGAAGACCCTTATATTTTGACCGAAGTAACTTATAATGAAATAGGGGAATGATATAACTTATGTATGGATTATAATGTCCGGTATATAGAACATATGATTCGAAATGTTTGGTTTGCTATTAAATAAAATGTTTATTGATATAAGATATAATAGTTAATGAATAAAATAATAGAAAAATAGTTACAGAACCTCCGTCATTTTACGGAACATAATCAAATCTAGGTAATCTAGCCATTATGATCCATACACAAGTTATATCATCTCCCTATTTCATTATGAGTCACTTTGGTCAAAGTATAAGGGTCCATTCATTTTCGAATTCTTAATCTCAATGGCAGCGTTGTGACATGGAGCATCATCTTGCTGTATCCACATATTTGATCTTATTTAAAGAGGCAGATTGTTTAGAAAACTAGCCTTCTTGAATTCAAGGCACAAAATCATATATATGTCTCCAAATCAAGGCATACTACCACAATACAGAAAAAAAATAAATGGAATAGAATCAACATAAAGCACGCTGCAGATCGCTGACGGTAAGAAATGGACAAAAATTGTATTCGAAAAAAAATTTCGAAATAAAATTATCTTTCGAATGACAAAAATGGTATGTCCCTGGAGAAAAAATTTTTGATAGCGCCGCGACGCCTGGCGTCTTTATTTATCTGGCAGATTTTTATGCGCATCCCAAGTCGACGTTGACTTGTTCAAAACGCCATTCACAGAATGAAAAAATATTCGGGCTGGAACTTGAAAACGTTGACAATTTTTTTCCAGGATTCAAATATCATCACAAGATAATCATTTCAAATAATTAGTATTTTAATTTCACTCGATAATAGTGTCAAACAAATTTTTTCTGCAAATTTTAGTACTAATAACTGAATTCACGTGAAAAGTGTAGATACGAGGTATCACGTCTTAAACGACGATATGACATCTTACACCAACTATCGGCAACGGCAGACATCGATTCAAACTGGACAAATTCACTAACCATGAGTTCTGAGATATTAATAATAATGATAATAATAATGATAATGAAATTAATAATAATGAAGTAAGAAATTCACACAGGTTGAGATTGTGTGGCACATTGTACAATTTTCTCAATAGATTCAGAGTAAATAATTTGAAGGATAAATGTTCTAAAATCACAATAATATCATAGTATTAAGAGCTGATAAGGGCAATAAGACTGTTCTCATGGAGAAAATTGAATACGAGAATAAAATGCGAGAACTCTTGTCTGACCAACTTACATATAAAAAATTAAATTCTGATCCTTCTTCCAGAATACAGAGGGCAGCTAATAAACTGGTTAATGAATTATGCGAATGTGATTGCGTTAGTGTTGATGAATCTAAGAAAATAAAGATAAATTATGCCGTGGCACCTAGAATATATGGATTAGTAAAAATACACAAAGAAAATAGGCCACTCAGACCGGTGATATCATGTTGCAATGGACCTTCATACAATATTTCCAAATTTTCAGCTAGTAAACTGAATACACTCAAACATAGGTTATAGGTTGCAGTTTTCAATTAAAGATTCTTTCGTATTAGTCAATAAGTTACATGATGTTGTTATCCCTGCAAATTATATCTTAGTGAGCTTTGATGTAGCGTCGTTGTTTACGTGTATACCCCATGACCTGGTACTCAATCTGGTGGAGGCGCATTGGAATGAGTTGCAATTGCATGTTGATTTATCGAAGGAATTACTTATCAGGTTGGTACAATTCGTTCTCTTTAACAGCTATTGTCAATATAACGGCGAATGGTATGGCCAGGTTGATGGCACAGCGATGGGAAATCCTGCTTCATCCATGATAGCGGAAATAGTGATGGATGCTGTGATTGGATTTGTACTTGATAAAGTTGATTTTCATATTCCGCTGGTACAAGTATATGTAGATGACATTATCATGTAAGTGCCAAACGATAGATTAGATTTAACTTTGAACCTTTTTAATAGTTTCAACCCAAAATTGAAGTTCACACATGAAATAGAAGTTGACAACAAAATTCCCTTCCTGGACTTATGGCTAATTAGGTCTGATGACAGGATAATCACAGATTTGTATTCGAAACCTACAGCGTCCAATAGATTGCTTAATTATCGATCATTACACACGAGACGTCAAAAGATTTCTATCGTTAAAGCAATAAAACATAAAATTCTCACACTAACGAATGAGTGTTTCCACAGAAAAAACTTCATCGAACAAGCTACGATTTTACAAGAAAACGGATATCCCAAGAGTCTAATCAATAAAATTTTCTTTTCTTCTACGGGCACTGAGGTGATTGCACGAGTTACTGAATCGATGTCTGCCGTTGCCGATGGTTGGTGTAAGATGTCATATGTTCCTGGTTTATTTCATGGGATGTAGAGAATTATTAGATCTTACAACCAGAATGTCGCCTTTTATTAGAAAAAAAAACCGTGTCTACATTATATTCAAAGTAAAAAGATAGAATAATTAGTGACAACCCAGCAAACACGGCGATGCAAATGTAACTCTTATGCGATGTACTGTTTACCTCCCCAAGCGCTCGCATTTGCATCCAAATGTCCGCCACATCAAGTACGCATCTAGGAAAAATGAGTAGTTGAATATGCGATCGTAAAACTGGTCACAAATGATACTGCATTTCTTGTCGCATTTGTGACGCTCATACGAGTTAATTTTGAGACCACTTTCCTTTATTTCCTTCCGACGTCGCATAGGAATTTTGATGTGATACTAAAAGATATCTTCAAATAGGAAGCCATTTCTCATCGCATTCGAGACATAATTTGTTGCGTACATGAATATTATACCATTTTTGATGGGTAACTAATTCAATGACTAAATATAAATACTAAAAAAATTTATTCGAACAAAAAATATAATAATTAGTAAAGTCAAGATAGAATACATTAGAGTACGAAAAAAAGGTAAAAAACGAAACAGAAAAATGTACAATATAAGTGTGAGAATTAATTATGTAGTTGGGTTTTCAATCTACCTTTCCTTCCTCTGTCTGGCATGTCGAAACTATTCCTTCACATAGGTTTCGAAGACCTTTTCGGAAATTCCACTGTTCTTCCTCACCACATCTGAAAGGAATGAAAGTAAAAGTTAAAGAGATTTTTTTTATTAGCAAGGTCGTAATAAGTTCGATTATTTGAGAAATAATATCAGATCATAGGAGTATTGTACATTTCTCTCCTCCATCCTTCGATGAGTTATTAAGGAACAGTAATTTTTAACTTGGGCAAGTTTATCAATTTTTTTCAACTATTCAATTTATTAGTTTAACTTTTTTCAATTGATGAGAAGATAAAGATATAACGGCGATTACTGCGAACGATTACTACGTTCTTATAGGTGTCCGAATCATTGAAAAATTTCTGGACAACAAATTTACAAGAAAAATTCGAATAACTGCAAAGGTTGTGTTTGACACTATCGCGGCTACACCTCGAATCAAAAACTCACTGAGGGAATTCTTCATAACGGGACTTTTAGCTGTTTTGTAAATAGACCCTTGTCATGTCCGTGAACAAAGTTCAGCCGTTTCATCGGTGAGGGTTCTTCTGAGACATCTCACCAACTCACCACGAAATCCTCGCTGCTGTTACCCCCAACGGCTTCATATGGTTTTTACTGAAAAAGTATATTTCGTAAAAGGTTAGAAATTCAGGTTTTGAAATTATAAGACATGAAAATTCCGAATGAGATCGGATTTGAATGCAGTTCCACTGATGAAATATGTAATTAGTTCAAATATAAGCTTTCCAAATATGATGAAATGAATTACTAAGAAATCTGTTTCTGTATTTTATAATTTCTCAAAAATTAGACCAAAGGAACACAAGAAGAAGTAGTTTCTTTCAATAATACTCACTCTCCAAAAAACAAAACTTAAATTTCATTCGAATGCTCTAAGTGTGTTATTGTGAATTCCGCAGGAAACATCACCAATTTTGCCAACCCTGTACAGCACAAACTATTTCAGACACGTTAATTAAAACCCAATATTTTGAAAAGTGCTGGTATTGCATATTCTGAGGATTTTTGAAATATTTCTAGAACCAAATGAAATAAAAAAATATTCAACTGCAAAAATCAAGACAAATCTCAGAACAAATTTTTTTTTTAGATCAAAGAGTTCTGCGCCAACACACATATTAAGACTTCATTATAGGATTATTATATGTAGCTAAACTGAAATATCAAAATATTTGATTCACAACAATAACTGAAAGAATTTACTTACCAATGAATACACTCAAATTGGAGAAAACCATAAAATTTGAATATTGGATCAAACGAACAGCGAACTTTCCGAAGCGGACACTAGTCACAAAATGATGATGGATCATGGATCCAAAAGAAAAAATTCGAGTGTAAAAATTGTTTCTCTATTTCAGTATCGTAATGAGTTCAATACAGTACTGAAAGTAGTGCTGTAATGAAACTCATTACAGCATTGTTTTCAGTTTTATTTTTTGTTTTGTGGTTGTCAGTACTGACCACCGATCCACTCAATTTTCGAATCAAATCAATTCAAATTTCGCAATATGTCAAATTTCTTTAGTGACACCAACTGCAAACATACACTACAAAAGTCACTAATCTGAAATTTAATTTGAACTTCGAGAATATTTCACAAAACTTGACTGAAATAGAGAAAATATCGTCTAATACTCGTTGCAGAATGCAATTCCAACACTCATGCTATCGAAAACTCGCTCCTTCGTCGCTCGTTTTCGAACTCCGCATTCGTGTTGGAATAGGAGCTCATTCTGCAACTTGTTTTAGAATATACTATTTCGTTGAATTTGTCAGACGCAAAACCATCCCCTCCCCTGTCTTCTCACCACTGCGAATTCCATAGTCCAAAATATCCCGGCCAAATGTAATTAGGGGCAATAAAACCCAGATGCGGTAGTTTCTCTACAGTTAAGGATCGAAGAAATCCTTATATTATATTACTCAACAATCTTTGGCTATGAGTTACACTACGAACGAATATTTGCATCGCTTGGGAATCACATTTGAGATATCTTTATTCATCGTCAAAATGTTGAAAATTTTTCTTCCACATTTCGTTAACAAAGCTATATCACAAAATCAATAGGTTTTGGACGCATATGCGACATCACAATGAAGATTTTATTTCATGTTGAAAATGTAACTCCACAAAAGTGTCAGGCGATGTAACGTGTTTGCTGGGAAACAATTAGGTCTAATATACCAAATTAATTGTGGTGATTGTGACGGTGAATATATAGGACAGACGAAACAATATTTACGCGATAGAATGAACCAACACATCCGTGACTGTGATAATAACAAAAATACAACAACTTTGTCCATGCACGCTCTTGAGACAGAACATAGATTCGATTTTTCCAATGTAAAAATTCTGGGTAAAGAAAATAATTGGTTCAGACGTAATTTTAAAGAAATGATATACATCAAGAAAGACCATAAAGCTTTAAATTCGAGAACTGATACCACATCCCTGAGTTTGACCTACCAGAATTTCTTGAATGATGAACGTAGATAAGATGTGTCAGGTCATCTGCACTGAGGTTGTAATCGTTTTACGTATTTCTTCATGCGCTGTTATCATTCAGTTACAATAAGATTCTGAACACGTCGAATTTGACCGCTCTGATAAGATTACTCAGACACCATTCTTTGTGAATTTACTGATATGGAAGAGATTTTCCAACAATTTTATGATATAAATTTTTAATCTGAGGTGAGGACATGCATCGTGTACAATATATAATATTATAAATAGATGATAATTGACAAAGATTTCCATTATTCTGAAGTATTGTTTTTTGTTGTTCATGTTCGTAACTGTTGAATTTCAATCGTTCTGATGTTATATTTTCCATGTATATTTGTATAGTGTGTTGTTTTCACAGATGACACTGAATATCGCTTTTGTCTGTTTTTTAGCTTGAGAAAGGCCACAAATTGGCCGATACGTCGCAATAAAGATTGAATAAACTTGAAATTCACATTGTTTCTGTAAACCGATAATTCATTTTCAAGTTATTTCATGTTTTGAACGAAATATTCATATATTGTTAAATTCTACTTTCGATATAGGTTTCCCTAGCCAGTTCATCTTTAGTGTTCTCTCATGGAATTCCCAACAAATCGGAACTGCATGCGATCCTCTCTTGTTCGAAGTAGGTGGTTGATATTTCTGTAGAAAATCAATTTGTACCTTGAAAATCGTGGAAACTCTTGAATGACATATTGGCTTCAGCGGTTATATCTTCTCTCCGCGTGAATCTTCATATGACGCCGAGACACACGGAGAAAGATTTGAAATATTCGAGGGGGGTTGTAGTGTTGTTCACCTCTTACAAGAGGCGGCTCATGTATCTGGTTCACGACGCAGAAATGTAAGATCGACTCACTATCAAAATCAGTACCACCTCAATTCAAATGTCCCACTAAGCAACTACGAAGGAAAGCGGTTCGGTATTACTAATTGCGACTATGGGTGAGCCGAAAGAAGCGATAAACATCCGATACCGACCCAGGTATTAGATAAGGAGATGTAATGATATCAGAGGGGTTCAGCAAACTCTGAAATATATAAAAAAAAACTATTTTTTATTCATATAAGTAGGAGAAAGTTATAGTCAAGTAACGCTCATAAATGGTTGAATTTCGAATTGAGACGCGTTATATCTGAATCAAGTAACTCGAATTGGCAAGAATAACTCGTCGGCATAATGCAGTCTCAAAAAAAGACCATAAAACTTCAAATGTTCATCCTGTATTTTCAAAACGTGCTCCCGAACCAGTTCAATGTTCCAATGATGATGGGTTCTCCAAACTTAGAATAATTCGTTTTCATACGAACAAACTGTTTATAATTAACTTAAAATTTTTTTGGAGAAATGAGAATATATTATCCCGGTATGTTTCAATTATTTCCCATAACTATAGACCCTCATATTCGGTGTAATTTGAATAGAAGAAATATTACGCGACCTTCCATCTCACATACTCACCGTCCTTTTATTTTCAATTCCATTAATCAAGACTTTCCCAAGAGCATGACAATATAGGATAGGTAGCTTCACATTAGAATGTAGTATTTGTTGATAATAGCACTCAATGAAAGTGAGTTTTTGACTCTCCTTATGACAAAGTAAGAACTGTAGAGCTTTTTGCAAATAGAATCAATTTGTGTGGCCTATCTCAAATTGGAGTCGATGTAAATTCCAAGAAATTTTTAGTGCTCTGACGAAGAAATGATTTCATCTAAATGACGAACAACCAGCACTCGCTCACTACCCCTCACCGTGAAGTGAACGCACTGAATTTTTTCTATATCTACAATGAGAAAGTTTAAACGACACTATTCAACAAAGCACTTCAACAATGTGCAACACAGATCCTGCAGTTCTTCAAACGTCCGGGCAGCAACCAACATCGAAGTATCGTCGGTGAATAGGAGTATTCTGATAATCTCAGTTAACCGAGATAGATCACAAAGATCAGTCAAATGAGCCATCACTTTTTTCTTGAATTCACAGGTAAGTTATCGATAACCAATAAGAAAAGGATAGTTCCCAGAACAAAACCTTGTGAGACCAACTCATGTTCAGCAGAAGTTGAATCCTCTACTTTTACAGACATTGTTCTACCTTCAAGATAATCAGATAACCAGTCAAAAATCACACCTCTAAAATCCAAATTGTAACACTTGTCAACAATAACATTGAAAGAAAGGATGTCGAATGTCCACGAGATGTTGAAAAATAACCCCGCTACGAACTGGCCATTATCGAGATATTGGTATGCGAATTCAACAAAGTAGGTTGTGAGGTTAAATAGATATTACGTTAATTTATAGCCCCACTTTAGGGGTACCAATTGTGTACAATAGAGAACAACAAAAATATGAAGGTATTGACAAAAATTGGCTCTATCGGAAAAAACACGAATACATCAACTGAAAAATGAACAGGGACGAGTAAAACACAGTAGAAATGATCTTCTTGACATAACAGAGCGATAATATACAACTTTGTATTCGTCTAAACATCCAAAGCCTCAAAACGTAAAACCAGTACACGTATCAAATGTTGACTCGGAAGACCTACCTGATATTACGAAGGATGAAATTATGCTAGCTTTATCTCAGATGAAAAGCGGTCGTGCTCCTGGAGAGGACGGTATTACTAAAGAGATGCTACAGTTAGGAGGCACTGCCGTCTTAGGGTCACTACAGGTCCTCTTCAACAGGTGCCTTCAGAGTGGAACGATCCCTGATGACTGGAATAACGCCCAAGTAGTAATACTGCACAAAAAGGGTGACAAACTAGACATAGGAAATTACCGTCCTATAAGCCTTCTCTCGCATCCTTACAAACTGCTCACGAAAATCATCACCAACCGCTTATCTGGAAAATTCGACAGCTACCAACCCACAGAGCAAGCAGGCTTTCGCAAAGGCTTCAGCACCATCGAACAGATTCAAAACGTCAAAGTACTAATTGAAAAATGTAATGAATATAACATCCCACTACACTTTGCCTTCATTGACTACAATTAAGCCTTTGACTCGATAGAACTTTGGGCAATGGATAATGCGAGAATAGAATTTGACAGAGTATGCAATTCTGAATACATTCGTACTCAAATCGTTGCATTCGTCGAAATACTTTCGAAAATATAGTGAGTTATTGAAATAATTTATCTTCTATTATCAAGGTCATAGTTGATATGAAACAGATTAAATGAATTTGACGCTACGTACGAAATGAAATCAGGAAATCCTAAATAACTCAAGAATTATCAATTTTAGGAGCATTAACATGTTAAAACATTATAATCATTTTTCTTCATACAATGCAACGCAATCATAAAAAAATAGGGTTCTAATTTGAAAAACGAAAGTTATGGGCCAATCTTGATCTCAATTTTTGACCCAACATTTGGAACACCCTGTGATGAGTTTTTCAAAATTCTAAAAATGCACAATATTTCCACATTCTTCGACTTCAAAAATGTGAAAACGGTTTGTGCTTAAGGTATCTAGATTAGGAATAACAATCTTTTTCTTCAGGTTTTTCTCGATATATTGGAAAGTATTTCGACGAATGCAACGATTTGAGTACGAATGTATTCAGAATTGTATTCTCTGTCAAATTCGAAAACAAAAAAACAGAAAAAAAAATTTTTGAAAATTTTTTTTTCGCTCCCTGTATAACTGAAAGTGGTCAGGCACCACGAATATTTTAACTCGGTAGATAATGTGAAACAATATCATAATCGCAATTTTCAGATCTCAAATAAGTCTAGTTCTCCAGAAACGCCTAATAGGCCGTCGAACTTGGTACACCCTGTATATGTATAAACCTACAGCAGTCATGATGTTATTACTCTTGAACAAACCACGACATGTTACACCCATTTTCAAGCGGAAGATAGTTCAGATAGCCCACTTCTGATCAATAAATATCCTATGTGATAGTGTAGTACCACCCCAGAATATTATGCCATAGGACATAAGGGACTGAAAGTTGGGAAAATATATAATCTTCAGTACCTCGATGTCAACATGATACTTCATAACATTCGAGCTTTAAATTTACCACTTATAGATCTTATATGGTTCTCCCACTTCATATTTGCGTCAATATGAATACCAAGAAATCTAGTTGTTGTAGAGACACGTATTTCATCATAATTTAGAGCAATATCTCCGGGAATTTATCTTTTAGATTGATCGATATGAAATAGAATAGCTTCAGTCTTCTCAATACTAAGCAATAAATTGTTGGCTTCACACCAATCTTGGACACCATACATATTCACCTAACAACGATTCATCAAGGTCTGCAATTCGTTTTCATAAAGAATAAAATTGCGTATAGGATTATATTCTGGTTACCAGAATATAAAGATGTAGGTAAATCATTGATGTAAAGGACAAACAATAGGGGGCCCAGTATGCTGCCCTGGGGTACGTCCATTTGCATATCTTCCTAAGTGGAAGTATAGACTTCACCGTCAACACTCAAAACTGTCCTTTGTTTTCTATTTCTTAAGTAGGATCTGATTAGACTCAATTGATTATTCCGTACACCACACAATTCAAGTATACTTAGAGGTATATTGTGATCCACAGAGTCGAAAGCCTTGGAGAAATCAAGAAATAAACCAAATGGTCTCTCTCCAGATTCAAATGCATCCACTATCGTACGAACAAAATTGAAGATGGCAGTCTCTGTATTTCTATCCTTTATAAATCCATGTTGCAGTTATTGTATATTTGTACTTTCTGAAAAACTTCATTAGTCTATTAGCCAGTAACTTTCCAAATATCTTTGAAAAATTTGTCAGAATACTAATAGGACGGTTATTAATTATATGGCATAAGGGTGTTGCGAAAACATCAATGGAGTGTTTGATGACTTTCCCAGGGATGCTGTCATAACCACAGGAGTCAGTAGATTTGAGTTTCATAACAGTACTGATGGGCTCCTCCTCTGTGACATCAAATACACAAAATGAATTTCCACAACGATTCATTTTGATTGGATTTTGACTCTGAGTTGTAGATATGGGGATGTTTGAAGCCATATTAATGAAATATTTGTCGAATTTATCAGCTTTAGTATTAGGTTCACCCTTAGGGAGGGTGTCTACCCTATTTTTTTTACCCCGAATTGTATTTATTATTTGCCATACTTTTTTAGTTTTATTTCTTGAATCTCTTATTAATTTCTCATAAAATTTATGTTTAGATTGGTTAAGATATGATCATATTGTTTTTTTACCTTATTATAAATGGCAGTGAAATCTGAATTTACCCCAGAGATAGTATAGAGTGCATCTGAAAGGTCTTTATATCTTCTCACATCCTGGTCGTATACATAATTTTTCACCGATCTAGGTGTAACCCACTTCAGAGGAAAATGCAAATCAAAAAGCTTTTTATATTAACCCATAAATGCATCCCATTGCCCATTAACATCAGAGAACTTTCCGAGTAAAATTGTGTCCCAATCTATAGTGAGCAAAGCTGTTCTGAAGATATCCAAAGTTTGGTTATTTATGGATCTGATATTGATTTTAGGTGGTTTTACAGGATGCTTATGCCGAAAATATGGGAATGAAAACTGCTGGGCTGTGTGGTCTGACAAATGCGTTTGGATAATTGAACCTGATCCCAACTCAATATTTGTGAATATATTATCAATACTTTTTGGAGAATTACTTGTTATACGGGTTGGTTCATTTATCAATATTCTAACTCTAAATACATCCAAAATTGAAATAAATTTGTGAGTGACAATGATGTTTTGATCTAATATGTCAACATTGAAATCTCAGTAATTATATAATCAACATTCTCCCTACATAAAATAGATAAAATTATTTCAAATTTGTTCAAGAATGAATTAACATTAGCAAATGGTACTGTACTGGGTCTATAAATAGTGATAACAATAACCTTAGAATTACCTACATAACACTCAGCTGCTGAGCATTCGAAAACTCTAGTTTCACTAAGGAGATTGATTCTTGACGTATTTTAGACTTGATGCTTTTGTGACAGTAGATTGCACTTCCACCATGTTCATTTTTGCATCTGCAGAAACAGGAGATGAATGAAAATTCATCCAATCTGTACTTTTCAATTTGTGAAATATCTTGCCAGTGTTTTGTTAGTGTGACAATATCAACTGCATGTTCTTTAACAAAATTTTTAAGGCCATCGAGGGAATTGCCAATTGAATGTATATTTTGGTGTGAAACATTGGAATTATTTGATTCCAGTGCTTTTATTTGCCCTTCATTTTGCTTTGGTATCTGAAAATGGTCCGGAGTATGTCGTATGTAATTTTCTATGTTACTGGTGATTTCAACTTTGCATTGAAAAAATTTCTGAAGTCAAATTCACTGATGACGGTACCTTCAGGTCGGAGGTCCCCACTTGTTACGATAGTGAAGAGTTTTTCTGGAACTCCTACGCTAAACGCCGAGTTTGAGCCTTTTGTATTAAATTTTTTCACATCTATCAAATTACTATAATCTTTACTTGATAGATATTCTTTTAAATCATCTGCTGTAACATCTTGTCCATGTATTTTGCCGATATATACCCACTTTCTTCGAACGCCACCCTTAATTTTCGCACCGATTTCGTTTTGTTTAGTACCTTGAGATAGTAATGTATGTTTCCTATTACGTACTGTAAATTTATTCTTAACGGTTTCCCATGATTCATTTTCTTTTGTATCATGTGTCTTTCCTGTTATGTGTGATCTTTGTTGTACAGCTGTGGAATAAGTTTTCTTAATTTGGTTTGTTTTGACTTTGTCAGAAGCGGAGGAAATTGACACTTGCCTAGAGTACGCCAGTTGAGGTTGTGTCACGTTCATTGAATTACGGGAATTTGAACTACCTGAAGCCATGTCTATGTTCGTTTCATAGTTCTTATCAGCGTTAATGGATATCTTGGGTGTTTTTTCTGTTTTTTTCATCTGTTGTTTTATACCCAACTCAAGATTTCTTATTTATTCCTGAAGTAACTTAATATTTTTCATCAAAACAATATTCTTACTTTGGGATTCTTCTAGAAGTGCCTTCAAATATGAATTTTCCATTTTAAGAAATTTACTTTCGTCTTTCGGGATTTCTCCATCTTTATCCATCGCCATTTCGTGTCGGCAGGTAGTCTTTTACCTTCCAGCGCATTTCAACAAACACGACGGATGAAAATTTTTATTGCATTTTATGCAAAACACAAATGCATCCACAATTTTATTGCAGTAATTGCATATTCTTTCCTGAGCTTCACCAACTTCACTAGTGTTATCGGAGTTAACTGAACGCATGTCTTCACTAACCGACACATCGAACATCAATTCGATTTCATAAAATTGAAAGAATCCTCAAGTTTCCAGTTATGGGAGTGTGTCGATTGTAATTCGAGCTTGACCTCGAATGTGAGGGAACAAACGGACTCGCAATTTTTGAATTTGCCACCACAATTGGGAACACAAATAACTGAAATTATCCATAAAGGAATGAAATCTGCGAAGGCAACTTTATAGTTCCCGAAATAATCAACCAATTCAAAAATTAAATAGAAAATTTGAAAAGTCAAAATGTTATCCTTCGAAAAGGAGTTGCTAAACTGTCCCCAATTAAAGCAACTTACAGTACAATTCCTCAAAGTGGGGAGACTGCTAGAATCCAGCAAATTTGGAAGTCAAAAATAATGTCCCTCATCGTCCTGATACGAGTAAAGGAGCAATTCCAAAACCTCTACAAAAGCAAGGTACTAAATTCGACACTACAATATCTAAGGACGAGAGCATTAATGAAAAAGTGAACACAAAATCTGACCAATCTAAATTAAAAAGTTGAACGCTGATTCAAACGGAGGTTACATATTCCTAAAAAATCGCGAAAACGAAATATCATCCGAAGAACAAATAAAAAACGAATAAAGATACGCTCATTTTCACGTATTTGGTTTTGCATACCGATACGAGTCCAAAAGAGATACTGAGACACTCACCGAATATCTCACATAAAAGGAAATTACAAGTGCCACATGTTTGAAAGTAATTTCGAAACGACCTGAAGAATATTCTTCTTTCAAAGTGTCGGTAAATTATAATGACAGGGAGAAGATCACAATCTCTGGAAATTGGCCAGAAAGGGTAGGAATTAATCCTTTTTAAGCTCGACTTACGGCCTCAAAGATGCCTCAGCCCAAATTAAAAAACAAAAAAAAATTTCAATCTCATTACATGTAATGTATTGCACCAGAATGTCCGATCGATAGGAAATTGTTTGAATGAGGTCGAATCCGTAGTTCATAATAATGATTGTCAATTCATAGCTTTAACAGAACATTGGAAAAGTGCGGAGCAATTGCCGGCATACGTAATACATACCTGGATTATCGCTTGTATCGACTTTTTGTCAGTATCGGTTCGTGCCCTTCAGGTGTGGGTCGGCCAGATCCATATTAATCGATTTAGTAAAAAAGAATGAAAATTCCGAAAGCTCCAAAAAAAAAACGCGATATTCACTGATTTTGTTAGTCGTATCTTGCAAAATTAATTTGAATTCATGTGCATAACAGTACGTGAACAGTGCTTGAGAAGCAATTGTTATTATTCGCGATTGTAAACCGTTAATTTTTTCTGCCATCACAACCACCCTGTCATCAGTTCGTCCTACTAATGAACACGCAATATTAAAATTATTGAAATTCTCTAACAAGATATTGAGAATATCGTTCGAATGATGTCGAAAAAACCCCAAAATCGTTCTGATATTTTACCGTTTCGAATGAAGCGGAAAATTACTGACATCTGGAATAAGCATCTGATATCTGTTGTCCCCTCTATTTCCCCAAAAAAGCAAAACGCTGCACCCTTTATTTCTTCATAAATTTTTCCTCTCAGAATTTTTGTCACCGAATCAATTGAATCGTTTTGTATTGTTTATCACAAACTACGAAGAACACGGAAAGGATCAATAGACTTTTTGAAATGTTCTAACGTATTGGCGAATTTAGCGACCCCCATGATTGTTAGAATCAACCCTTTCATCGTTTCCGGCTCTTGTAGTGATAGGAAAATGATCCTGTTCAATAAATGCTTCATCCTTTCACGATTTACCGTAACCTCATCTGTGGAATTCTTCATAAATTTGCGATGAGCCCCGTCAACACTATTCAACATTTTAATTTAAGAGACGAAGGAATATTCTGGAAATGTCGTGTTCGCTCGAAGCGAAAGATGAATAAGATGATACTGATGTATTATAATTATTTTCAGCGTGTTTCACACAGAAGCTTATCGCCGCAAACTTTTCTGTCAATATCTGAAAAAAATGATACTTATTATCATTATTATTCTGATAAGGGTTCGTTGTGGCTACGTTCAGCCATAAGGATCTTTTGTTCGTTCCCCAACTCGTTCATTTAAATCCCAAGGAGGCCATCAATGGCATTGATGAATCATGAATCCAACGACATCCTTGGGAGCCTTAGCTGTTACTTCATGTGGATCCAGAACCGACTTCCCCATGTGAATGGTTCTTAGTTCCGCCAGCTGTGGACACTTGCATGCCATGTGCGTTGCACTTTCATTGAATTCTCAGTGTTCTACAAACCTCAATTTGTAATTTTTTTCAATAAACAGTGAATAACTCGAAAACGGCTCTGGATGGCTATAGGGAATGATACATAAAATGAATGCGGCATTCGAAGATCTATCCGAAAAATTCATAATATACAGGGTGTTCCATTTGAAATAAAAAAGTTGATACCACTTCGCTGAAAGCGGAAGTCATTGATATTCAAAAATATATCATAAACGAAGGTCTTCTTGGCTCATATCTTCACACATAATTTGGAAGTGATCGAATTATTATATTATTTCCCCATGAACTTCTAATGGGCACTATTGGTGGGACACCCTGTATATATGCGCTCCTTTGAGGTTACTTTGAAGGCACTCTTTAGCGCAGGTATAGATAGCTAGTATGTACCTGTGAAACGGAAGGTTCACTTCCAAGGGGCTTGGATATCCTCAATTTTATAATGATATTATATATTATCATTATTTTCAGCGTGTTTCACAGAGAAGCTAATCACTGCAAACTTTTCTGTGAATATCGAGATCAATCTGATTTTATTTTTGTTGTTCGAAAAGAGCTGTTTTTGGCTCACATTTGCAACTATTTGCTCATCGAAAGGGATGTCAATGGACGGAGATTTTGAGGACCGACGAAAAACTCCATAGCCTCCACAAACTGACCGATATTTTCATTGAATATTTCCATGCCTTCTGGGTTTCTGTGAGACTCCTCAGAAGCTTCTTGAAGCTTGTGCGATAGCCATCAAAAACAACAATTGCGTTGGAGCTGAAGAAGCAAATGCTTGACAAATAGCATCATACATTTCATTCTAATAACACAAAACACGATGTAGGAGGAATCCTCCATCGATAACGTATGTGACATTCTAAAAATCAGATTTTACTTACAGTGGCTCGAAATTATCATAGAAGGCTGATTTTTTGTTTTGCACATACGAACTTCATCAAAGAGTGAAAACAGTTACAGAGCCAATTCGTAATCCAAAAAAATTAGTATTTCTTCTTTCCATCTTTTCGTGACACTAATTCTTCGGAGGAATAATAATGGGTCAATGGTCATTGTTTTACCATGGACTTTGACATGACTGTTAACAGTTAATAGTGGAAACACCCTATCTGCACGTTTGAATTTGATGCTGAAAAAATTGTTGCTGATTTTATCGCCAAGTACTGCAAGATTTTCCGTCCTCACCAGTTAGAACAGATATATTAATCAATTGTACCCGACGAGCCAGCCAGGACGGACTTCATATGTCACGAAACTTGACCGAAATAGAGAAAATCTCGTCTGCAACTCGTAGCAGAAGACAATTCCAACACTCATGCGTTTGCCTGGAGTGTAACATTGATGAATATTATTCCTCTATAACGCAACGTTCGAACCTTGCCAATCTTGGAAAGGTCATCATCTGATGACATTTCATTATTGTTGATATGATCCACAGCCATATAATATGTCTATGCTAATATTCGTTGATCTAACTGTGCAAACCTGGAAGTCCATTTAGATTGCTCATTTTCGGGGATCATTTTTTTATGAATCTTCGAAAAAGGCATATGTGAACATAATTTCATTCTCATTGTTTCCAAGATGATTACTGAAATTGGGGAATGAAAGGAAATTAGGAATAAAAAGAGACAATATGTCACACTGTTCCTTCTAATCCAATAATAATGTATTCGTGTATTAAAAACAGTTTACTGTTCATTATGTAATATACTACATACTACATACATACATACTACGCTATAAACTCATCTGCCGTATTATCGACATGGATTTTTGCCCCATTCTTACCACCCGATTAATAATCAATACTCCCAAACAACTTGATAGCACGAATATTCGATTTGCTTTCGTTGTTTCTACCTTTAATAAAGTGGAATAACTCAGAAACATCAGGTTGATTGTCGAGTTCTTCATCGAAAACGGGTGGAGTTCTACAGTTTAATGATGGAATATCTCGGGGGCTTAGTTTGCTCGGAGTGCATTCCATTCAGGACACAATTCTATTATTGCGTTTCTTCCCTCTTCCGCCTTAATTTCACGGAATCCCAAGGGTTGTCGTTCTACTTTTCCCATTAGAGTAAGAAAAGACAGGGGAGTTGAACTGGCATTCCAATAAAATTTAAAACTTGCTAATCTCCTCTTTCAAAGTAGTTGCAAGCTCGCAACTCTTGAATTCCCGACATAATTTCAAAATTAATCGTTGCGACAGAAGATATTATGTTTCCAAAGAGATGAGGAAGTTGAATACAATTTGACATAATACAATATACATTATTCGAGATGCTTTCAAAGATATGAGATAAAATGAACGATTCATTAAATTAGCATGATATATTTGTGTACCTACCTAGAGGACGCGACTTTGAATACAAAATATATTTCGAAAGAAAATTCTCATGGTATAATCTGTTGCTGAGCCCATGATGAATTGTAATTTCTCTAATTCTGTGTCAAATCTGTTCATTCTGCGAGAATATCCTTCTAGCACAGTTTTCATGATAATATCTATTGATTACATGATGGCTTCCTGCAATGTATTTATTCATTATCTCTCAAATTTATTTAAAAGAAAGCAGTTCTACCACTCATATATTTTTTCATGCGAAAAGCACTAAACGATATACATGAAAATATTGCACAAATTTGAATTAAAATCAAACGAAGTAGAGAAAATAACATATATTGCTCGTATTATATATACTAATTGAACACTTCTTCATTCAAAAACTCGCCACTTCGTTGCTCGTTTTTGGATTTCGAGCTTGTGAAAGAATATCAGTGCCTTCTGCATCGAGGTGGTTCTGGAGATAACATTTATGGGATCTTATTGTCTTCGTCCTCGAGATACAGCATGTTTTATGATATTTGCCCGTTTTTTCTGGAGAATTATCGTTTCTTCATATTTGTTAAACGTGTTTCTTATTCAAAGCTCCAATGTCTTTTTCAATAAGCTCAAGGAAAATCCAGGTCACGGTTAACGTTTCTAAAGAACACCATGTATATCAAAATTTGTTGAATCTAATTCAACATTTGAGAAGATCACAAACAACTTTACTGAGGGATGTGTTTGAAATTTTCGCGTAGACAGTTTTACTGCACAAATTTTTAACCTGAAATACCAACGATAAAAATTTCGAAATACAGGTTTAGGCTAAGATCCCAGGGCCCCCAGACGTTACTTATTTTTGAAGTAACGAATTTTACAGTACAGATAGTCTTATATGTGTTTAATAGTGTGTGCATACTCGCTAGCTTGGCTAGGCGGCCCGTCCACAGGTAGCAGGTAGAAAAGATGGACTAAAACATACCGAACTTTTCTTAAATTCGAAGAACTGATTTTTATATATGTCACACAGAAAATTATGAGAAATGAATATTTCATATTGCCAGACCGTTTCCGTGGGCCGTAAATCCTCCCAGACGCTTTAAATTTCAATAAAAAAATCACAGTTGAAAACATTGTTGTGAAATAGCCAGATTCCGCACTTTTGTTAAATTCGAAGCACTGATTTATATTTCTGTCACGCAAAATATTATACAAAATAAATATTTCATATTGCCAGATCGTTTTCGTGAGCCGTAATTCCTCCCAGACGCTTTAAATTTCA
Source organism: Hippodamia convergens (assembly GCA_038502775.1). Classification (NCBI taxonomy): domain Eukaryota; kingdom Metazoa; phylum Arthropoda; class Insecta; order Coleoptera; family Coccinellidae; genus Hippodamia; species Hippodamia convergens. Next base: position 62,382,464 of record CM076607.1, on the reverse strand, counting down.
TTGAAAAACAACTGGCCAAACTGTGTAGTGTATGTTTTCATCATCCAATTATGGAAATGACAATTTATCATTATAATTATAACATATTAGTATCTTAATCTTCATTGTCAGCTTCACTCGATGGTTAGCTCATACCTGGCGTTTAACAATAATATTATTGATAGAGGTTTCGTAACTATGGGTTCTGTTCAAATTTCCTCAAGTTGGTAGAACCTGCCTTGTGGGCCGCAATTCCAACCATACACTTTATAGCCAAAAAAATTAATAGTTTCTAGGGACATAATAAAAATTCTGATTGTGTCTTGCAGAATATTTGGCCATTGGGATTCGTCTGGCTTTCCACAAAAGGTATTAAAATAATCCCCCAAGGATTATATTCAAAATTGAAGACTTCGAATGTAAGAAAAGTTAATTTTTTTATTGAAGTTTAAAGTGTCGAAGAAATAACGGCTCATGGAAACGGTCTGGCAATATGAAATATTTATTTTTTATAATATTTTGCGCAACATATATAAAAATCAGTGCTTCGAATTCAACAAGAGTGCTGGATCTGGCTATTTCGCAAAAATGTTTCTAACTGTGATCTGTTTTTATTGAAATTTAAAGCGTCTGGGAGGAATTAAGGCCCACGGAAACTGTCTGGCAATATGAAATATTCATTTTTCATAATATTCTGCGTGACTTATATAAAAAACAGTTCTTCGAATTCGAGAGAAGTTCGGTATGTTTTTGTCGATCTTTTCTACCTGTTACCTGTGTACAGGCCGCCTAGCCAAGCTAGGCACTATTAATACACTATTAATCACATATAAGACTATCTATACTGTAAAATTCGTTACTTCGAAATCTATACTGTAAAATTCGTTACTTCGAAATTGAGTAACGTCTGGGGGCCCTAGGATCTTACTCTCTAGTTGTTTCGAAAGGATTCAAACGATTCCTGATTTTTTGTTATGCCGGACCAGGATTTTCCTTGCCATTATTGAATGATACATCCTTGCGGTTATTGAATTACATATTTGGGCTTCGAATGTGAAACACGATTGTCAAATACGAAGAAAATATATCAGGTGGTCTAATATTCCCTCTGAAAAAACGTGTAAAATACATCTTGTATCTTGATAACTAATGTATTTTCTTTTTCCCATTATGAATATTGCAAAAAAAAAATTATTGACGATCTATATTAACAAGAACTGAACTTTTGAATGAAAACCAAAAATCAAAAAATTGTATTTACAATATGCCCTATATTTGTGGAAAATTTTATGCATGAGAAACATCAAGACCCTTAGAAATGAGAAAGCGTGAACATAAGAATAAAACATAGAAATCGCAGATCATGTCGGCAATCACATGATGAATTGGAATATCAAAGAAAAATGAGTCAGCTTGTGTTTTGTTGGATGAGGTCAATAATCTCGCCAATTGTAAGAATGAATCGAATTTACACTTCATCCATCGAGGGGCGATAGCGCTTCAAAACAATAAGGCGGTGCCAAATTCATCAGAACCGGGTTTAGTGTTCAATGTTTCAGATTTCAAATTTTCCGAAGAATTATGTTTCGACGTTAACCATACGCTAGATAGATAAATCAGATTTCAGTTCAATCGATAAATATCTTTCGTGGTGATTGCCCATATCGACGCGTTCAATCGAACATATTGCGTGTTATAGTTTTACAAACAATGTCGAGTTCTACAGATTCTGCCTAGGAATTTACTACAAAAAAGCGGTCAAAATTAGGTGCATTTAGTAGTACGGAAAAAAGCAATATGAAGAATATTTATACATCGACAATAGAATCATACAAACTTATACATCCCCTGGGTTGGGGGTGAAAGTTTCAAATTTAAGAATTTTTCCGTTGTTTGTGTATTGAAGTTAGCTTATATACCAAATTTCACGAAATCGGGGGTTTTTAGATGTCTATAAAATCTGAAGTGGAGCTATGGACTTGAATCTTTGCACTTTTGATGAGTTCACTACTTGCGTTGTATCCTGAGAATTTTGTTCATTTACTATCAGTGACGGCTCGTCAGGGTAGGCAGGATCGGCCGGGCCGACCAAAAAATAATTATAAAAATTTAATATGACATGTTCTTTCGAGCATTTAGGCCGTCGTCGTAGATTAGTTCTCGACGTTTCGCCAGTTCGAGTGTCTGGCATCTTCAGGAGTTATATTTCAGGAGATGTTCTCACTGGACTGAACTGCCTGAGTTCAGGAAGGAATTGTCTCTTAAAGGAAGAATCACATCACATAGAAGTGATATTCGTAAGAACAAAAAGGCATGTGCTCTAGCCAGACATGTACAAGAGACAGGTCATAATATGGATTTTAGTAATCCAGAAATTCTTGATGTTGAGTCTTCATTGGAAAAGAGAGAAATCCTTGAGATGATACGGATACAACAACATCAATTCACTTTCAATTATAGAACCGACATAAAAAATCTTAGTATTGTATATTCTTATTTGATTGAGCAAGATGGAATTTCCAAATATGAACATCAACCTACTCATACAAGAATTGTCACTGAAAATACTTAAAGAATTCTCCTTTAATCTTATGATTAATAGTTATTCTATATTTTTCAACTTAAATCAAATTTGATGTATTTGACGTTTTTTAAAATTTCAATTCAATAATGTAAATGTGTGCCCCAAATTTTGTTCCAATGTTTGTTATCATGATTTTAATCTCCTTTTAGACCAAGGTAAAAAAAACTTTTTGATATTTTACCTTTTTGTGATTGTTAGCTCATCCCCCCTTTTTTCATTTCTTTGTAGCTCCTGAAGATGGAATAAAGTATTCCGAAAGCTCGAGTGAAAGTACTAAAAAAGAGTTTTCTTGATTCACCACCTACTTAGTGTTGCTATCCCACGAAACATTATATTATATGGGACATGAAAAACTTTGTTTATTTTTTCGCATACATAGCTCCGGAAAAAAATATACGACTCATGTATACTGGATATTTTTCTATATATATTATAGTGAGTGCAAAATTTCAATCAGGCCGAACCACACCTGAAGGGCACGAGCCGTCACTGTTTACTATATCCAAAAATCAAGTTATGAGTGTTCAAAAATAATAATAATAATTAAAACAATAATAAATTTATTGATCCTTTTAGACATGCAGTATGTATGGGACAAGTCAAGAAAAACAAATGAAAAAATGTATCCAATCAAAGTTGGAAATCATTATCACACAAATACTCATTAACATTAGAATAAGCCTTAGCTAACATTAACTCTTTCACCGCACATTTGAAACGCTGAATTTCTAATTATCTCACTGCCATAGGCAGATGATTGAATAATTTAATGCCTTGGTAATAGGGTGAATTTTCAAATTTAGGGGTCTTATGAATCGGAATATTCAGAGTTTCAGAATTTCTGGTGACGTAATCGTGTAAACCAGTAACCTTGACAAAATCATATCAATTTTCTTTTACATATATAAGACATTTATACATATATATACATGGGAGTGTCATCAATTTATAGCTCAGAAATATGGGTCTGCATGACATAAGTGGGTCAAGATGGAACATCATTCGAACTATTCTTTTTTGTGTGATAAATGCCCTATTTGAGTCTACTGAATTACCCCACATGGGAATACACTATGATAGGTGACTATACACCAAACTATAATAGACACTGATCACAGTATAAATAGGTAACGAATCTTTTATTCGTGATATAGCATAGAATGTTTATTCAATTTTCTGCACAGATGGTCAATGTGTTCGGACCATCTTAGATTTTTGTCGAGATATAGACAAAGGAATTTAACACAATTACTAGATGAAATTGCTGTATCCGAACAGTTGACAGCAAGTCTCGTATCTTTGTTCCTTAAATTGAAATAGATGCATTCAGTTTTACTACAGTTTAAAACAATAGCGTTTTGCCGACACCAGTTACCGAAACTATTCATAACGAGTTCGCATTTGACAGCGAGATTCTGGAAACAATCTGCTCTGATTACTATTGACGTATCATCCACATATATAACTAATCTATCTGATTTTACATAATCAGGTAGGTCATTGATGAAGAGTAGGAACAGGAGAGGTCCAAGAACTCCCTCCTGGGGCACTCCCATTTCAACGTTATATTTAGATGACTAGCAATCGTCAATTTTAACCTGCATAGTTCTGTCAGCAGTGTAACTGCACCCACTCAAGCGATATTCCCCTAAATCCCATATTGTACATCTTGGTTAGTATGAACTTGAACAAGATGCAGTCAAATGCCCTGGTCAAATCGAAAAAAACGCCAGCTACGTGAACACCCTCATCTAGAGACCTGTATACAATCTCAGTGAAACTAACAGCAGCTGTTTGAGTTGACCGACCTGTTCTGAATCCATGCTGTTCATTTGACATTAATTTGAATTTATCCAAGTAAGGTCATTCTATTGAGGATAATCTTTTCGATCACTTTCGACAAAGTATATATATATATATATATATATAGACATATTTCTACAAAATTGTCGCTTTTTGAATTCTTGTAGTCTCGGTACAGAGTCTAAAACATATTGGACAATGTACAGTGACCACTCAAATTAGCTTCAAATACACTCGTTTTACAACAATTGATGTTAACAGTTGTCAAAATATAATCCACTTTAGTACTGGATGTACGACCACTTTTATCAGTGAAAATGCGAGTTGGAATTGTAGAAGTAACTTTTAAATCAAAACTTATCAAAAAGTCATCCAACAGTGCTTTTAGCTAACATTGATTTCTAAGGTGATCTACGTTTAGATCGCCGCATAAAAATACGTTTTCAGAAAATTCACGACAGTGTTGTATTATTTGTGACATTCGGTCAAGAAATGAATCCAAATTACGTGACGGAGGTCGATAAAAACTTATCACAGCTGTTTTCACATTTTCGTATTTCAACCCAACTGCGCACACTTCACATTCCATTTCTTCTGATAAATTTGAAATTTTGAGATCTCGAAATTCCGAGGAGTTTTTGACGTATATAACGGTGCCACCATGTTTTCGCGTTGTACGGCAAAAATATGATGCAATTGTATATCCTGGAATTGTCATCATATTAATTCGATCTGTATCGCACCAATGTTCAACAATACTTATTAAGTCAGGTTGTTCATTGTTCAGAAAGATGGTTAGATTATTGATTTTATTATGTATACATTGTATATTCTGCTGCATTATTTTCAAGCTAACGGGCGCACTACCACATTCTCTTAAATACACTCGTTTCAATTGTCTGGTTTCATTTTCTTGCGTTGGTAAAAATTATGAACTGTGGACCTAATCGGCCAATTAGACTCCACTTTAACTTTGTCATATTTATCAGTTTTAATGAGCACTTTGCAGGATGAGTAAACTTCTGGAAAACGAGATTTGAGGGGTTCACACCTGACATCTGTGAAATTATTAGACAGGAATGCAGTTAAATCTTCAACAGTGGTGGTCGGTTTAAGACTCGTAACATGGAGTGGTTTAAACTACACGATTCCCTCAACTGCTGATGTTCCATTGAAATTACCCACTACTAAAGGTCTGCGAGTATTCTTTTTGTATTTTTTGTGGGTGACCTTTTCGCATTCATCATCGTCATCGCCGTTAGTTTCGACTTCTCCAGTTGTCATTGTAACATTGGTTGTTACTGAGTACTTTTCATTACGCTCTCGTCTTTAGGTGCATACAGACATGCTCCGAATGGCGTACCGCACCACGTCGCGTACATCAACGCGATCAACAAAAGTTCGCCAATATCTACACTGTGATCGCGGCGATGTGCGCTACGCTGTTGCACCCCGCCGTCCACACTTAGGTACGCGACGTGGTGCGGTACGGCATTCGGAGCATGTCTGTACGCACCTTTTCACTAGGATTACCCGATTTGTTTATATTTTCGTGCACCTTCTGTTCATTCATAGAACGGGCAGTTGGTACTGTAATCTGATATCCTGGTGAAGATAAGGATACTGTTGGAGTGTTCTTCATTTTCCTCTTCTTTTCATGATCGCTAGTTGCCGCTCGCCCAAGAGGAAGATCGTATTGAAGAGTGTTATCGCTTCTTGCGACTAGTTCATGCGTTTTTTTCTTTCAGCTCCGATATTATTGCGTCTTTTTTATGATTTTCAGTTTTTAATACGGTTATTTTGTATTTCAAAAGAGCACAGTTTTCCATCAATAAGTTGTTTTTATTTTCAAGTTCCGCTATTAACTTCCATATTATATCTTCTTGAGGAGAATTTTTATTTATTTTCATTGTCGATTCCACTTCACTGTCGTTAGCAGACAAAACGCTCGCGTCGTCTTCCATTCTTTCAGTGTTCGGAGAAAACACAATTTCTTGACCACAACATTTACGATACTTGTTACCACAACTACTATGGAATACATTAGGGCATAAGCCACATTTTACACCAATGTTGACTACAGTTCGTTTGCAGTAGGCGCACTTAGAAGGAATACTCTTAAGAGCATCGTTAACACTGATGCGAAACACTTCGATAAAAGATAGGTAGTGCTCCGGCGCCGCGCTTCGCTTGGCTCGTTTTGGCGGGGGCACTACCTTGCCACCAGATTATAGCCGACTTTGTGAGTACATACATTGAATAAAAAACAACCAATAATTTTGAAATACATATTCATAAATAAATCACTTAATTGTCGTACCTAATACAGATCTGGAGAAGGCGGAGAAAGCACTAAACGGGAGCCAATGAAAATATTCATAACCTTGCAAGCGTACATTTAGTTGTTTACTGCCACTATCAATTCTGGCTGGATATACTTTAGATGGATTTATTGAAACAAAATACTGCTTTCAGGAAATTTTGAAATAAAATAACGATACCAACATCTAGTGATCAATATTAATCCATGTTCATCATATAAAATAGAAACTGCCTGACGAAGGAGTGTGATTTAGACTCCGAAACGTTACGCTCCATAGTCCAGAGTGTTTCTTTTTTAGTTAATTGTCAGGCAACAATTTCTTCTTATGAAGTTTTGGGACCTGACAAATAAGTGCTCAAATTTTTACGCAGGGGCCTTTCTTCTATTATTTAAATGTTTTTTTATATTTCTTGTTTCAGAGACTATAAGAGAAAATCCAAATAAAGTTTCCGGGAATATCGAATCTCATTGTTTAGATATTTAATCGTCCTGGCTGTTAAGAACGGCCACATTAGATGTGTGCCCAGCTCACAACTATTTTTCATTTTGTGTGTCCTGTTCTGTCTTAGATTTACACAACAACCTCCCTTAATAAATTATCTACATTGTACTCAAAATTAAAAAATTCTTACGAAGTTCAGTGAAATCTCTGAAGAAGTATTCTCATTTAGGGCCGATTTATTCACCTACAGGTAAACTGTCTAGTAGTGTTATTGAATGGGACGTCGTTGTTAAACGTATATTCATCCTTCAGTAGATCGAAGTCGTCTGTAAATCTTGGTTATCGAGCAGGAAAATTTACAGATCACATCGACCTGTCAGTAAACGTCTACCAGAGGGATCCTACCTCATAATTTTGTTTTCAAACTTCGACTTGAAGGTTTCTTACGGCAGTTGGCAGTAGCCCAAGTAGTAGGTTGGGTCAGACAGAGAAAAGAGAAGAGAGAACACATAACCACGGGGATGAAATACAAACGTTACAATTTTTTGCGCCTTGCGGAGTTTTCTGAAAGCTTACCTATACTGGTGGCCGACACAAATTGTCATGTATAGTCGCCTTTTTTCTCTTACACGATCATTTTGTTAAAGGTTATCTTTGTCATCGAATATTACTAACAGTTCAAAATTATTCACTCTCCTGTATCTCTTCAGTGGCTACCGAAAGGAGATAATTAATGGTCCCTGAAAATTTTCATCTGGTTCCTTAAAAGGTCATTTTATTCAATACATGGAACCTATTACTTATCGGAATAATTGAAATGATTGAATTTTATTCCTATCATCTTGTGAATTATCGAGTTATATCAAAGAGAAAAATGGGTGAACCGTGATATCGGCTCTATTTTCGGTTACGAGCTTTCAAATATTAAAGGGATCAAAATCTCATTTGTGCAATTCAGGAGAGTTCGAATATTATGACGTGCGAATTCGATGTTCCATGTATCTCAGTTCAGTTTGAAACCTAAACGTTCCTGAACGTCCGTTCCGGTCTCAGTTTTCTTAACTTTACGGTCTGCCTCGTCGCTGTTGGCTTGGAATCAGTCATCCAAAATTGAGCCGCAGCACCGGGCACCAATGATCCTAGTTGCTGGTTTTTCGGTGTAAGCGAATAGCGTTCTCTTAATCTCATTGTATTCCCACCGTTATAAAATATGCTAATCATCGTTGTGTGAATGCGAATAACTTTGAGCACGGTGCGTTTTGGGTGGGATGTTACTGCTATCAATAATTCTGTTTTATTTTTTACCCTGTAATTATAACCACAGGGGATTTTATAATCTGGGATTTCTTTTTCGTGATTCAAATGAATATACTGTAGAGAGCAGTGAAGTACAAATATTTTACTTTTGATTCATTGCGGGTATATAAGGTATATATTGCAGAATAATGCCCATAAATCAAGAAAATTTCATCATCTTCACAATTATTTTCGAAGAGGTAATTATTTAATTAGTCATAATTTATAATGAAAAAAAATGTGTTTCTCGAGTTATGAAATATAAATAAATTGAAATTATTTTTGTTCTGAGCGGATGGAAAACCTTTATTGAAGTTACCATGAATTTCCTCGGTAAAAACGAAAAGCCAGAATGGATTGAATGATACTGATTATGCCAAGATAAAAAGCGGAATTCATTGTCTCGGCGAACTCAAACAAGAAAGGGGCAGTTCAATCCAGTTAAGATCCCGAAAGTTTGCAAATAGAACGATTCATCGACCAGAATATCGCTACTTTGAATATATCCAAACCCTTCATTTCCAGACGAAACTTATATTATGCCTAAATAAATTACCATCAACCCTATTTTTTATGCTTTCAGTTGACACATATAGTGGACCCATTCTGAATCTGTTTCACATCGATCGCTACCAGATGGGATCTTATCTTTGTATTGCAAGCAATGATGTGCCGCCAGCAGTTAGTAAGAGGGTCACCCTCTTCGTAAACTGTGAGTATCGTTAGGGAATCTGTTTTTGATATATATGATTATCGCATTCTCGTTTACGCCTTCTTTTGGATCCTTCTTTCAATGAAAATGAGACGTTGGTTTATCAGAAAAAATATATATCAGATATGATAGTTATTATAAGGTTACCCATAAATTGACATTCTCCTATAATTGAAATGAAGGTTGACGATGATGGTGTGTTGATTTTATCAGATTAATCCACTTGTGAAATTATATTTCTCGTCCCAATATTTCCAATGAATTCCTTAGATAATGGCGATGGCAGAACAAAATTTTTTTACTTCATTCTCTGAATAGACAATCTCTAACAAACTCTGAAAAACTCATCTGCGTGGATCTGACATAAGATTGGCATTAGAAGTGTCGATATCATGCTATCTTCTTCCATTATTTTCAAGTACATATCAGGCACAGAACAGAATGAATTATCTACTCGAGAAGTAGTTGAGAACTCTCAACTTCTCGACTAGCACTCTTGAGAATACTCGGAGAAAGCCGTTCAAGTTCATAATTACTTTTCCACTGAGTCATTAATGAATGAGCTGAAGAACAGCTTGCGCCCGTGGAATCAACTCGGGTTTATATTGAAGAGCTCTTAGATTTTACACTAGTTGAATAAGGGGCGACATTGACTTCCTGCATCATATCCGTGCCAGAATATATAAATTTTCTTGATCAGAAATAATTTTTGGTTATGAAACAAGTACCATATTCAAAACGAATAATTTTCATGAACAAATTATTTCCGCATGTCTTCATAAAACACGTCTTCCCGTAATGAATGGAAAATGTCGCAACGTCACTAAAGACAGTTGAATTTTTATCTATTTACCAACCCTCCAAAAATTTTGTAATGCTTGAAGATCTTATTTTATGTACTCACCTATATTATACATGAAGCAAAATTATTTTTCTCTATTTCAATATCGTAATGAGTTCATTGCAGTACTGAAAGTAGTGCTGCAATGAAACTCATAACAGCATTGTTTTCAGTTATATTCTTTGTTTTGTGTTGTCAGTACTGACCTCCGATCCTTTCAATTTTCAAATCAAATCAATTCAAATACCGGAATCAGTCAAATTTCGTAATACACACCAACTGCCAAGATAAAATACAAAAGTCACTAATCTGAATTTTCATTTTAATTTCGAGAGTATTTCACAAAAGTCGACTGAAATAGTAAAAATATCGTCTAATACTCGTTGCAAAAGGTAATTCTAACATTCATGCTTTCGAAACTTGTTTTAGAATATACTATTGTGGGTTGAGCGGTTGAGATTTTGAAAAAACTTTCATGATGGGGATATTCAGTTGGCAAAACTGTACATTAATGATAAAACTATCTTCATAAATAGGAAATTTTTCAAGAATTCTCTTTACCTGATATGAAAGAAAATTTTATTTTTGAAGGGGATTGTTAAATATGTTCTATATGGGTGATTCTCCATAAACAGAGTCCCAACAGGTTATACATCAATGAATCTTTAAAATATTGGAATTTTAATGTTGTGTATCAATCTGATGTTAGAGATTTCATTCTCCTTCCAGGTACAAATAACTTTACTCAACAATCATTCATAAATTTTTATTTTTTTTAGATAAGTATCTCAAAGTTGTCATTCCCGTGGTATGTAATTGAATGGTTCAAGAACTTGAGAACGGTCATAATTCACATTCCTGAAGAAACGAAAGCTAGATGAGATACATTCACTGGAATATTGTACCATGTATTATAGTTTGCCACATTAGTTCCAACGAAATAGTGAAAATTTTTCTTTCATTTGAAAAAAGAAATTTGTCACAGGCGAAAATGATCATTCCCGTGGCAGATCATGAATTTCATCAAATGATTCGAATTCACCGCGTTAACCCCTACCCAGTAGTTCGAAAAGAGCCTAAAAGTAATTGCCGATTATTTATAACGTCAGTTGTGTTTATATGATTGAACAGAAGAGTTCTGCTAGTTAGCGAAAGTGTTGAGATCGGTATGTAACATCCTAGCAGTTATTCCTGTGGAAGAAAATTTTTCAGGTGAAAACTAAAATTTTGTGAAAATTCATTGTATTATCATTTCATTATACCAAATATTCATAAAACATTCTGTTTTCTCATAAATGAAATATGTTTTTCTGGAAATGCGAGAGTAAAATATCACTTTTGTCATTCCCGTGGATGTCATTCCCGTGCAAAATCTATGACACGGGAATGATTGCACTACCACGGAAATGAGTATAATGTCTGGATAATGATGAACATAGTTTTTTCAACAGAAATATGGCTCGTGCTCGAAGCGAACTAGGGAAAAACTGAAGATAAAGGAAAAAAAGAAAGGTATCGTTAAAAAATTAGTTAGAAGGCAGGAAAAATAAATGAAGCAAATCGAGGAAAAATAAAGAAAACCATACATGAAATGACTCTAAGGCAACAAAGGTTGCAAAAAAGAAATGGAGAATTAATACAAAAATTTATAGAAGAGCAAGAAAACTTCAACTAGAGAAAATTTAGCTGAAAGTACTCCAGAAAGAAAAGTTCTGATGATTAATTTTGAGATTGTAGAGAAATTCAACGCCAAAAAACGTCGACCAGGAGAAGACTAGGAAGACACAGAGAAAAAAAGGAAAAAGAAATAAATATAAGCAGGAGTGCTGTTGAATGAAGAGAATTTTCCACAAAACTAAATCGCCTGAAGGTATGCCTGCCCAAAACAAATTCTTTATTGAAATGATATTGAATCTCTAGCAAACCCAATTATGGACAATGTTTGGGGCGATCAAATGAAAACCAGAATAATTATCAAGAAATAATGTCAGGCAATATTACAAAAAAAATACAAAATGAAAAAATATCCTTTCGTTCAAGATGTTTTTGAAAAAAATTAATTATGCCAATTATGTATTTCATGATAACGGCATCTTTGATCATTATTATATTTAGATATACAGGGTATTTGTCCTCAGAGCCACCTCATATATTTCTTATCCCATAGCGATTGGAAAGTGTTCCCGAAACACGTCGATTCTGTCTTTTCATGCAAACAATAAAAAAAGTATATCTGCGTTTTTAAATCAAATTTTTCTCTATTGCTTTCCAAAAATAATTTTGACTGAAAACCGTCTTTAACATGGTTCAGCATAATTGGAGTTGTTTGATGACGCACATTCACAATTCGTTGTCGTAGTTCGTCCAAATTTTCAGGCTGGGTCACAAAAGTTTGAGCTAGTAAATTGATTCTTAGCTTAAATGGTTCCTCAAAACAACGTTATTATAAACCGATGTGAAGAGACCTTTCAAATTAAGTATCACTTAAACCCTCTCTCCTTATCAATTTTGAGGGGTTGAAGGGCTCCCTCTTAGGGGGTTGCTCGTTCAAGATTTCAATATTTGTCAAAAGATGTCCTCCCGAACAAAATCATTTGACGTGATTTTTCCAATCACTATGGGATAAGAAAATAACGAGGTGGATCGTCCGAGAACAAACAACCTAGAATACCTACTCTATTTTTTTTATATATATATATGTAAACTATATTGAAAGTGGAAATATATCCTGTTGAAATTTCATAAAAGTTTCGAATCACTTCCTATCCAGAATCCTGATAGCATTATTCAGATCATTCGCGTGGAACATTGGTCATTCCCGTGGAATACCTTGACCAAATATTTTTCTGAAAATAGCCAAATTCAGGAATTTCAGGTGTTATTCAATTTTTGTTGAACAGTTAGGTTTTGGTTATGACAAAAATTCTCATTTGAATAACATTTGTAACATTTTTTGTTGAAATCAAAAGTACCGCTCAAAAGACACAGTTTCCGGATAATCACCCATATATAGATGGTTTGGTCCAAGCATATTTCACTATGGTACTTGAATATATAAATGTAACAATCTTTTGACCACAATATAAGTTATTATGTCCGAGCTCAGTCGGTTTATTGGGTGTGGGCCTGATCTCACAATTCAAACTAGGGAAAAAGGAACACAAGGCTCAAGTGGAGCAAACTCCATGTTTAATATATACAAGAATTTTTTCCTTACAATATAATTTGCACATACACAATTATCTGGTACCAAGTTAAAATTTAAAGAAATAATATTTACAAGATATCAGGGATATTTACAAATTTCACAATCGCTGGTTATAAATTTACTTCCCTGAAAACTTTCCTAATAAGCAGATGGTTGCGCTGTAGGTTTTATTCCAGTCTTCCAGTTTTTCTAACACTTCAGTCTTGGGGCTTCTGGTGACTGTTGAAAAGTCCAGGAACTGAAGAGATCCGTGAAGAATAATTCCAACGAAAAATATATTCCAGCGGCGATAAATCCAGGAAAAATAAATCCAGGGAAAAATATGAATCCAGGAAACATTGCAGGAAAAACTAAAAATATCAAAAAATAAGAACCATGCCACACATTAATATATAGTCTCTATCACATTGTAGAAAACAAACGAATGAAAAAGTTCTCGTGAAGTATTTTCGCTATCAGGAAAAATTGATAATACAAGAAATTCTCATCGTCCTACAATACGAAATTGTCGAGACAGAAGCGAAACATCAAATCATAAAATACGTATAATAAAATTTTCGAATTATCTTTTACGAAATGATGGTAAAAAGAAGGTGAAAGGTAAAATGGAGGTGAAAGCAGAAACCGAAAACTAAAACATTTTAGAAATATTACATAAAAGGACCAATCAAATGAATAAATGTTAGAAACCAATAAGGAACGTACTTATGCCTTCTTTGAGGGTTTTCTTTCAAATATCGAAACGAAATTCAAAGATATTTTTTAGATAAGTTCAGAGAGCAGTTCGCAGAAGTCTGGTTGACCGATGTCAAGAACGGAAAAAGGAAGAAATTTCTTCGTTTTACTCCACAAATTTGAACGTACACATGTGACAAACATTGGTACACAACATATATTTCACAACTTTTTTTCTTCGCTGGTTTCCTCAAGAATAATGAAAGACCAGCGGAAAAATAATGAACGTAAATTAAAGAATGTTTTCGATACGGTGAATATTGAATATTCATTCTTGTTGTGGTGTTGTTGAAATATTTTCAATTTCACATATCCATATCTATGTTGAATGCGATGTTTACGTCTTCATAAAATGACTTTCAGATAATTATCATATTGTAGAACGCTACATAATGTATGCTGTAAGATACAAAAACTTAATTTCAATGAAGCCTGGTGATTCTGTGGATAATTCGTTATCTGAGGTCAAACTGAAAATTGGCGAAATCGTAGGGATAAAATAATTCATGAATGTCGTATAATTCAAAACAGGTGAATTGATATTTCAACACTCTCGCGGGGGGCTTTGCTTCAACCCCTTAGCCACCCCTTAGCTGCGTGTCTGGCTTACCTATAGATATCGTCAAATTTCTGAGTGTTACAGTGTTGAAGGTCGGGTTTTAATTCATGTACATTTATAAAAAAGTATCAAACCAGAGCACTAGACTTATTACATTGCGCAAAATGTAATATTCCCGATTATACGGATTCTTGATTATTCGAACGTCGCCGATATGCGATCGAAAGTCAATATACATGGTGAATCTTTGACTTATATATATTTTGAAAATAGATTCTTGAGATCCATTTGGATAGATACCATATTTTTCGATTCAATCTGGAGAAGAAGAAATATCCGTTTTAAACATTCCTAATTAGTTATTCTCCTCCTCGAAACTTGCCACTAAGGTTTTTTCCGTGCCTTACATCTACCACCGAAAGCTTCGAAAAAATTTAGCACATATGCTTGGAATCTTATGAACTAGTTGCTTTCAGCCAAGTAATCCAATTCTTTCAATTTCAACATTGTGTTCATCATTGGTGTTAGGTTGTTGGCCTAACGCCAAAGCATGCATTCTTGGAAGTGCAATTTTGATTGTCACATTGAAAATTTCCAAGAACAAACAAATTCAACAAACAAATGGGGGCACAAAAGAAAAAGACGAATAAAACTACATGAATGTTTCATACTCACTACCCAATAATATTTATAAGGAAAGCAACATGTCATTGAATAATGGGATCCGAATGATGAAAACAGTGTAGTATAACGTATGCCGGACAGCGGAGTTACACCAGCACGACACCTCAATGAATTTTCACAATTTTTGTGTCATCGTTTTACTCTCTTTCAGCTCCGTTTTACTCTGGTTCAGCTCCGCCTCATTTGCTCACTTAAACTTTGAGAGCTTCTCGAAAAAAACTTAATTCTTCTTGTCTCACCCCGGCATGTAGAATATGTACGTTTTGCTCTTTTCAAATCTTCAATTTGTTTGCGACTTTTCGATACCGAGATATAGATAATTCGAAGTGACCTGCTGGTGTAATATTACACGAATCCTCCCGCTATTGGTATCATTCGAAAGCTCTCTTTTTCCGTCGTTTTGCTCACCAGTTCGTTCGTTCTGATCACTAATACTTTTAGAGATTCTCGAAAAAACCAATTTTTTTCCTTCCAATCCCGCCAAGTAGGATATCTACGTTTTGCTCATTTTCAAATATTGTTATTACCGAGATATACCTAGATAATTCAAAGTGCCCTGCTGCAGAAACATCTTTGAAACATAGATGAAATCAAAAAAGTAATCATCGAAATGACTACCATTTTCAATTTCTAGACTCACAGATCTTTCATCACGAGGTTGGAGAGATTTTTTCACTGACAGATTTTTTCAACCTTATTTGGCATCATCAGTATCCAATTAGTCGTGACGTGTTTATTGCTTTAAATATCAAAGTTTTTTATGGAGATTTCCAACCTGGGCATGGGCGCCCAAAGAATTTTTTTCGGGTGGGGCCAAATCAAAATTTGATAGGGTGAAGGTGATATCAGTACACCCGTTTTGCTCAAAAACAATAGGGAGATCAAAATCCATGACTCTGGGGTGTAGGGGATATTGATGATGCAAAATAAGGCTGAAATAAGGCATATCTCTCATCTCAGGGACAAAATCTCATATAATTTCTCCAACCTCATGATGAAAGATCTGTGAGCCTAGGAATTGAAAATGGTATTCATTTCGATGATTACTATTTTGAATTCATCTATGTTTCAAAAATGTTTTCGGAGTGGCCTCCGTACAGACAAAGAATTTTCTATTTTTCGATTCATTCTTTGTCTCAGAAGCACTTGTTGAACAACACCCACAATAGCAGAGCACCTGGACGGATCTTCCCGATATGGGTGTCATTCGAAAGTTATGATATTGCTTATTAGTATTGTTACCTCACGAATTTACGACAGCGATTTTTCCCTCACTTTCGATACAATTTGAATGACCCGGGCATTCAGAAATTGTTTTAATTTCGTACTCATTTTACCCACAAGCCCGAGTAGGTTTCCTTTGTACATATTTACTTTGGATTTGCACACCACCCCTGAGGTACCAAATATGGTGCGTTATTTTTTAAAAAGGTTTCCCCAGTAGGCCTTCATCTTGCGGACATTATTTTTTTCATTCAATGAGCATAGGTTTCGAGAAATGAGGGGCGCCACGCTTTTACAGATATATACATATAAGACTGATTCTCCTGTTATTTCTTCGGAATTAGATGAATAAGAATAATGACTTCAAAAGTGTTGTTCTACGAACTTGTCATATTTAAAGCCTGTTTGATTCTAATCTATCAGCCAAATTTAAATAAAAAATAGACCGTTTTTTTACACATTATGGAAATAAAGTGTACTCATACTGTATAGAGAAAGAGTTGAAATCTCACTTTTTTCTTACCGGATACTCCTAGACACTTATCTTCGAGATCATTATACAGGGTGGCCATTTGAAAACGAAACAGACGAGATCACAGACCAAATAAATTTTTTGATAGAAATGCTCGGACAGGTCGATTTCTGTTTCGAGGGGGACAACTTAAGATGTAGGTTACGGAGGTATAGCGCTTCAACCCTTGCTACTACAACCCTCACCCCCAATTTTTGAATAGGGAAGGTGGGGTGAGTGACAACATGAACAGGAGGGAAGTAACTCCTTTGATACATAGCGCATGGTTGCCGGTGTTGGAAAAGACCAAAATCAAGCCAATACAAAGTGGGAGCGATGAACCAATCAGCATCGCGCGCGTAAACCCACTACCTTCTCTCGCCAACGATCAGGGTAAGAGTTGGGAAAAAGGAACGAATCCAGCATCACTTTCGGCAATTCAGAGGTCGAGTTACAACCTCAGACCACGAATCCGCTGAAGATGCCTACCGCAGTTGTGGGCGAAACGTTAGGTGAAATAATTCCTAATAGACCACGGCCAATGAGCCCGGAAGACTCTCTCAATGTCGAAATTTGGCAAATCTGTGAACCGATTGTATAAATCATACCATAAAATATTTGTCACTTTGAAAATTATGAGGGTAAAGCTGTTCACGACCGTGATATTATTTCACACGTGCCTCAGGGGTAGTTCCAAATGAACAGCTTCAAAGAATATCAGACTCTCTACGGATCTCCTGGTAAACACATTGCCATATAAAAAATGCCGATACAAATAGCTCAGAATTCTTCTGAGAACCACTTAAAAATCGGACCTACAATACGAGTTTTTCAAATGAACATTGAAGGTATGAGCAGCAATAAAAGTGAGTACATTAAAATACTTCTCAAGAACCATAGTGAAAGACGTTGTTACAATTCAAGAGACAGACACAGCAGATGATGACCAATTAAACTTCAGATGCAGAATTCCTGGTTTTAAACTTATTGGAGCAATCAACCACCCCCAATATGGAATAGCCACTTATGTCAGAAACAAAATTCAGAACATTTCTGCTGTTCACTCAATTACTGAACAAAACCTATTTTTTTAGGGATTAGAGTTGAAAATGTAAACAGCTCACATATATAAGCCTCCAACCGTTAGGTGGCCACATGACATGATCCCCGCTCTCCCACACCCATCCATTTACACTGATGATTTTAATTCTCACCACCACAGTTGGGATTACAATGAGAACAACGAAAATGGAGACAAAGTGATCGACTGGGCGGAAAGTAATCACCTTTATCTTTTGTATGATGGCAAGAAGAAACCTAGTTCCCATTCAAGTAGGTGGACGAGGCGATATAACTCTGACCTAACTTTCATATCCTCTGAACATACCAATAGTTGCCAAGCCTATAGAGAAGTTATTGATGACTTTCCAAATTCTCAACATAGGCCCATAATAACCACATTTGGCATAACTATCCCTATAATCAACTCACTACCTCTGCCTAGATGGAGTTATCAAAAACCGAAATGAAATCTTTTTAAACAACAACTGGATGATATACGACACATTCAACCAAAAGTTGAAAACTATAAGAGATTTGTAGCCTTGGTTATCAGCGCAGCCAAAACACACATACCTCGTGGTGTTACAAAATTGTATATCCCTTGCTGAAACGATGAATGTCGAAAATTATATGATCAATTCGAACGAACAGGTGACCCAGACTCAGGACAACAGCTCTTGGAATCGTTAAACAACATTAGAAAGTCCAGATGCAGGGAAACTTTAGAGAGCCTGAATTTTACGTACAGTAGTCGTACTGCCTGGAATTTATTAAGGAGATTGAAAAGTGGATTTAAAAATCCAAGGACTGAGCTAACGACACAAAGAGGAATCCCATCACCAGACTCCATAGGCGAACGAATTTTTTCTTTCATATGCAACTCTCGGGGAAAGGCTGAGCCTATAGCGCGTTTTCACGTGTCCCGAGATGAAATCAGTAAGAATTGGTTAATGCGCGTCTTGAACTGCTGCAAATTGTAACCAGAAGGAAATACATCTTGTGGTAGTGTATTCCATAGCCTTGCAGTTGGTAGAGAAAAGCTATCTGATAAACTGATGTCCTAGCTGTAGGAATAAGCACGGCAAACCGGTGAGTATTATCGGCTCGCTGACCAAATTGAGCTGTTGGTGGAATTATGGAGGCAATAGCAGCAGAACTTCTTCCGTGGTAATATCTATAAAAAAGGCATAAGTCTTTGATCTTCCTGCGGTGATCGAGGCTATGAAGGTTGGCAGTTAACGTTGGATGATCTATTAGGCGCACTGCTTTCCCTTGAACGGAGTCAAGTAGGTGCAACGAGTGCTTAGGAGCTGAACTCCAAGCATGCAAGCAATACTCCATAGCTGGACGAACTCATGTCTTGTAGAGTAACAATAGCTGCTCTGGAGTGAACAACCTTTTTGAACGAAATAGATAGCTGAGCTTCTGTGCAGCTGATTTGGCGATTGAGCAGACATGCTCATGCCAGGTTGCATTCGAACTGATATTGCCCCTAGGAGCTTAAGTTCATTTGTTGGTGTTAATACTTTATCGTCCATTTTCAACAAATATCAAGACCTAAAATAACTAAAGAATATAAAAGAAAAGTAAACTATCAATTCAAAGAAATTCGTTAAAATCAACAACAATCTCTTCCGATTAAGTGTCAAATATCGCATGAAGAACTAAGTACAGCATTATATCAAATAAAATGCCGGAAAACAGCAAGAATTGATAATATATTTCCAGAGTTCATGAACAATACTGGTCCAAAAGTTCGGGTATGGCTTCTTGAGTTCTATAACGAAATATTTGATTAGCGTAAAGTTCCAAATTTTTTCAAGAAATGTAAAATTATAGCTATCGTTAAACCTGGAAAGGATCCCACCATCCCAAGTAGTTACAGACCGATTGCTCTGCTGAGTGTATGCTACAAGATTCTGGAAAGAATTATATACAACCGACTCCTTCCAATAGTCCGGGAGGAACTGTTGTGATCAGGTTCTATCTTTAACAACATTTATCGAAAAGGGATTCCAGAAAAAACATAAGACAGCAGGGGCTCTCGTTAATTCAACTTGAGCTTATGGTACCTTATGGAAAGAGGGTTCATCAAACTTTATTCACTAGTACCACTCAAGACATTTCTACAACTGATGAATGAACTACTTAATGTTCGTAGTTTACAAAATGGACTTCTGCAGGGATCAGTGTTCATGTATACACATGACATCCCTACAATAATGTCCCGAAACTTCATATATGCAGATGATATCGCTTTGGCAACACAAAATTCATCTTTCACAACAGCAGTAAATGTGCTTAGTCATTACCTTCAAGTGTTGAATGCTTATTTCAAAATATGGGGCCTTCAACCAAATCCAAATAAAACTGAAGTATCAACGTTACACCTTAACAACAGACACCCATATCTAGAACTAATGTCCAATTTGAAGGCGTCAGTGTCAAACACAATCCATATCCCGAATATTTAGGAGTAACACTCGATCGAACTTCGACTTTTAAACCGCATTTGCAAAAATTAGCATCTTAAATTAGAACAAGAAACAATATTATACAAAAACTGGTCAACTCAGCTTGGGGCGCAACAGCCGAAGTTCTTAGAACTAGTGCACTATCTTTAGTTTATTCCACTGCTGGAGACAGCTCACCAGTATGGTTAAATGGTCATCATACCTCACTTATAGACATAAAGCTCAACCACACGATGCGGCAAATATCGGGAACCATTAAACATACAAATTCGTGGCTCCCAGTTCTGTGCAATATCGCTCCCCCAAAAACCAGAAGAATGGCAGCATTAAAAGCGCAAGTTGCAAAATATCAAAACAATCCAACAGACAGAGATTGAAATCCAGACAACCACCAATAAAAACGGCAAGTCAATTAACGAACTTCACAAGCAAGCTGCGCTGGACCGCTGAATGGGAGAGCAAAGAGATCAGGAACTCCTACCTCATTCATGTTCCAACATACAAACCAAATGGTTTCAATCTGCCCCGCGGACAACCCCTAGTGTGACAAATGCGGAGCAGCCGAACAAACCATCCACCATCTAGCCATAGAATGTCCTCACACCCGTTTAAACGGATCAATAGAGAATATTCATGTCTCAACTAAACATGCAGAAGAATGGCTTCGGAAAACTTCGCTTCGATTGTAGGAGAGTTTTAATTTTTCATATAATTTTTCTTTGTTTTTTCCTTTCTGAAGGAATGTTCATACGAATATGTATACTATAAAATTATTTTCTAAGGCTGAAACTTCTCACCTATGTAAGGTGGTTCCGTCTGAAGTTTTCCTTCCACAGGCGGAACACGTTCTTTAACCTCTCATATTCTGAAGATAAACCAAAAAAATTATTAAACCGCAAAAATACCGACCTTATTATGCTCACTGAAGACAGTAAAAGTAATATCACTCTAACAAAAACTTATTCAAGAAAAAACCAAACGAGAGTAATACGTAATATAAAACTGTCATTCGTTTCAACTTTTGAATTGAAATTTAACAATTCGGATTTCCGAACAGGGAATTCGGTTAAACTCGTTTGCGCATGCGCAGATCGTTGACTTCAACATTTTTATCTCATTCACAATATAGGTTTATTATATATTATATACAGGGTGTTTCCTTAACATGCGGCAACATTCAGGGGGCTGTTCCTTGGACTATTCTAAGAATATTTTGTCCTTTGATGATTTTTGAAAAACCTCTTTGTTTCGAAGATACAGGGCAAACAAAATTTTAGATAATAACATTTTATTATGAAAAATTACATGAAAATTTAACTTAACCTACAAAAACTGTTGAAAATGACCACCTCCAGCCAGCATACAAGCATCCAATCTTCTCCTATTTGACTGCCGAACCCTTTCAAAAACACCAGGATCATTTCTTATTAAGTTACACCCAGCAATGATCCGATTTAATCTGTTAATCTGTATTCCTTTACCATCTGAACTTATCAATTTTAAGTCAAAAAACTGGCCGTTTTTTATAGTTGTCAAACACATTTAAAAATAAATTGTACCTACTTAGTAAACACAGTGCGGTACGCATTTTTATTTATACAATTATCAATTTTAAAAATATGAAAAATGTTGTTCGCCCTGTATCTTCGAAACAAAGAGGTTTTTCCAAAAACATCAAAGGACAAAATATTCTTAGAATAGTCCAAGTAACAGCTCACTGAATTTTTGCCGCATGTTTAGGAAACACCCTGTATATGGTATCAAGTAGTCAGAATAATATGTCTCTAATACGCATGGTGTCATTATTATTCTGCCACTGAATACTTGATTCAATTCTCCTTGGTTTGATCTCTGTTCAGAACAACTGTCCATTATTAGAATTCGAAGTCACTATTGTCGGCAATGTTCGAAAACTACGAGAAATATGATATGTTAAAATATTTTATTTTAGCGGCAATAATGACTTCGAATTGGGAGTTGTTCTGAACGGAGATCAAACCACGAAGAATTGAATCAAGTATTCAATCGCAAAATAATAATGACACCATGCGTAGAGGCATATTATTCTGTGATTCGGCATACTTAATACTCAATAATTCAAATTTCTCATACAAACAAAATTTTTCATGATATCTGAATGAAACTGAGGGCGATGCATGATGTATGATATATTTCTGAAACGGGAAAAAAATGGCGATTCTTCCTAAGCCATTTCGAATTATTGTTTCCATAAGAAAAAAACACAACTTTATGTTATAGCTCAGTGAGGAAATCTTCCGGGAAAAACAAAGTACGCTACTGGATTGCTATGAAAAAAGTCAACATCCTCGTACAAACAGAAGCGGAGATAATGGCCAAAGTTGAAATCGCCAACATTTCAATTTTGGCCTATAACTCGAAAACAAAAGAAGAGGAATGCAGTTCATGGCATTATCAGTTTCTTTAAAAAAGACCACCGTAACGTGTCATTCATTTTCCTCTATCTCTCACGGTTAAAAAAATGTTGTTGAAGTATCACCAATTTTGCCCACCCTGTACATAACCTCACCTAAGGGGATTTATGGTTGGTTTACGCATAACAGATTTGGATTGAATGACATGTTTTCTGATTACTCTGACAGGGAATCAAATTTTGAAAGCTCATTAAATATTCAAATAGAACTAAATGAATGTGAATGGAGACAATTATCTCCTGAGTTGGTATTGCATAGGGATAAACGACTAAGCCCTTGACGTCGGCTTGTTCTTTCAAATAAAGTATGGTCTCATACCATAAGTCGAAAATTCTATGGTGAAACAAAGCTTCCCTGTTGCTTGTCCCAACATGCATTTTGCCATTTATCGAGATCTCATATTATAGTTAACATTGAGGCCTTATCGCGTTCAAAATTTTCATGAATAATAGAAAAGGATGGCTCTCCTGGTATGAATTCCAGGGCTGCAAGTGCCATATCAACCTGATCCATAACCGATAACTGTCTCAAAATTTGGCAGATTGTAATGAAGTTTTGATTTTCAACTTGACTGAAAATCTGGACAATCTGGTATTGAAAAACCAGCTTATTTTCACCAGAGATGGGGGATATTTGCGACAGCTTCCTCAAAATTGAAGGTCTTCTAATTTAAATTTTAATCAAAGAAATACATTCGTCGAACATTTTCGAAGAAATGAGGAACCCTTATAGCAAAATTATAGATTTTGGAAAGTATTTACGTTCAATCTGTTGATTTCCAAGAAAGAAGCCACCAGCCGCCCCAAGAACGGACGAAAAGTCAGTTATATGTAACATCAATACACTCGTGAATAAGGGCAAGTTGCCACAACTGTGTTTGGAAAATGCCTAAATTGGGATATTTATGAGTATAATTACTTACTACTGATTAACAGCTTTCGATTTTGTATTTGTATCTATGATTTTTATTGAAAGTTCTGCATTCTTGATTAGTACTCCGGATTTTTCAACATTGAGTTTTTCTGCCAACCGTGGATTGGTGCCCCTAGATCTCGGCGCCTACCCTGCCTACCCCTAGCGCTGGCCCTGTAGGTACATAGATATGTACCTATGTACTTTCAAACGTTCGAGAGGTACTACCACCTGTTTTATTATTTTTTCGACCCCTGTAAAATATTTTGTTGAATGAAACCTACATTGAATTCAGGCACCATGAAACATAAAAATATCCATCTGGTTTATTGTTGTTTATCATTCACCATTCACGTAGGTACTCAAAGATAAGATTTCTCTTTGAAATTGCAAATTTATAATGTCGCTTTAATTTCAGAATTCCTTTCGCAATCTGAGGTAACATAAAACATTTACCCGAACGTTAAAATCGCAAAAGAAAAGGATTTGTATTCGAAATGGTCACTTGCTAGCAAATCTTGAGAAAATCCTATATTTAAAGTGAATAGCAGTGAATGTCATCTGTTTTTTTCTCTAGAATCGTCTATGAATCAATAATTCTTTTCAGAAAAATATTCGAAGTTGTTTCAA
Source organism: Hippodamia convergens (assembly GCA_038502775.1). Lineage (NCBI taxonomy): Eukaryota > Metazoa > Arthropoda > Insecta > Coleoptera > Coccinellidae > Hippodamia > Hippodamia convergens. The sequence continues at coordinate 62,358,032 of CM076607.1, read as the reverse complement.
AAATTTTGGGGCAACAATGGGTGATTACAAATGATTCTCTATTACTGCCAGTTACCAACGTTTATTTATATTTTAATGCTACATTGGAAATGATATTCCATCGATCGTTGCCCTGGATATGTTGTTTGATGCAGGATCAAAATTTGAATAGACCTTGGTGCAACTGACTTGAGGCATCAAAAATACCTTGAGTCATGTTTGGGTATATCACACCGCTTTTATCGATTTCACAGAAATTTGAATAATGAGGAATGTTCACAGGTACGCAAAATCGATCGAAACTTCGTCACAGTATAACCTATATGTATATGAAATCACTAGTTTTTGTTTCAGTCGAAAAGACCTAGTAGTTCGGATTTTACAACCCCGTGAATATTCAATTCCTCGAGGCGATGTGACGTCATACTACATTCGCAAATCGCACTCCGTGGGACGAACGGCCCTTATATTGGACCCGGCGACGTACTGAACCTCGCAAGTCGTTGGATGTAAAGTGACGTCACACGGATCATGTTTATAACTCGATATCTTGGGCGCTATTTGAAGTATTCAAATAATTTTTGGACACAATATTTTCATTTTCTACGGAGTATTGGAATATGTAGAAATTGAAAAATGTGAACATTCCTCATTTGAGTATACAAGTTTTCATTTTCCTCTGAAATAATTTTTCATATCACAATCAAACCGCAAAAATAAGTCGAGACATGCAACAATTTCTTTTCTGGGTTTCATATGAAATTTAAATGACAGGAATATAGAAAATTTAACATTATGTACCCTTTTGCTTATTATCACCTCATTTATAGTGATATCTTTGGGGTACCTGAGCAATTGTAAAAATTTTGGAAAAGTCTTATTCGTGACTTTTGCAATATAGTTGCATTAACAGTGGGTAAAAATTCGTTTTGCTAAAATTCGTAAGGTCTGAGAACTAATGAGCAAAACGATACAGCTATCGCAAGCGCGAGTGACACCAATATTGGGAGAATCCGTTTGAGTTGAGTTGTATATAGCTCTCAAAGTATAGTTGAGCAAAACAAATGGACAAGTGAGTAGAACGGCACCAAACGAGAGCTTTCGAAAGACAACAATATCGGAAATATCCGTTCAGGTGCTCTGCTGGTGTAATATTACACCAGCAGCGCAGTTTAAATTGTCTATAGCCTATAGCTCAATATACACAGGTGAGCGACATGAACTGAGTTGTGAGCAAAACGGATCAAAATGAGAGAAGAAGGATGCCACAAAAATTGTGAAAATCCGCTGAGGTGTAACGCCGGAAAAAACTATTTGCAGATTTCAGAAGAGCAAAAAGTAGTAGTGTATAGTATACTACAGAAAGCTGTACCAAATGGATTTCGAACATACTCATACCATAGTCATTAAAACAGCATTCTGGTGTCTTATATTACATTGGCAATGAACAGATCAGAATAGAACTGAAAATTGAAACTATAGAAAAAACAGTACTGGAACAGATTGAGAAAATAGTTCAAAGAACGAAATATCATAGTAGTGAATAGAAAGAAGGGTGTCCGTTTATAGCTACCTCTAAAAAAAAACACTTAATCAAAGGCAGAAGTATGAGCTTAATCTGTTGAAAAATACAGTTGAAATTGCACATTTCATCCAATAGGAATTCAGGATTTATGAGAAATCAGTTTGATATTACAAAATTTGAACTTCGAATGAGCAATATTTTGAAACGAAAGTCTTCCACGTTCAACAAGGTCAATTATAATTTGAGATCATAAATATCTCAAATGCCTCTAGCAAAACTAAAAAAAATTATAAAATTAGGTGTGTTATTCTGAAATAAAATATTATAACATATTCACCAAACCTTTCATATAGAGTAAGATCCCTGGGCCCTCAGACGTTACTTATTTTTGAAGTAACGAAGTTCACAGTATATGCAGTCTTATATGTGTTTAATAGTGTGTGCATGCTCGCTAGCTTGGCTAGGCGGCCCGTTCACAGGTAGCAAGTAGAAAAGGTAGACAAAATCATACCGAACTTTTCTTGAATTCGAAGAACTGATTTTTATATATGTCGCGCAGAATATTGTGAAAAATTAATATTTCATATTTCCAGACAGTTTCCGTGGGCCGTAATTCCCCCCAAACGCTTTAAATTTCAATAAAAAAAATCACAGTAAGAAACATTGTTGCGAAATGGCCAGATTCAGCTCTTCAAATAAATTCGAGGCACTGATTTTTATATTTGTCACGCAGAATATTATAAAAAATGAATATTTCATATTGCCAGACCGATTCCGTGGGCCGTAATTACTCCCAGACGCTTTAAGTTTCAATAAGAAAATCACAATTATAATAGTGTTGCAAAATGGCCATATTCAGCACTTTTGTTGAATTCGAAGCACTGATTTTTATATATGTCAAGCAAAATATTATTGAAAATAAATATTTCATATGCCAGACCGTTTCCGTGAGCCGTAACTCCTCCCAGACGCTCTCAATTTCAATAAATGAAAATCACAGTTAGAAACATTGTTGCGAAATGGCCAGATTCAGCACTTTTGTTAAATTCGAAGCACTGATTTCTATATATTTATGTCAAACAGAATATTATGAAAAATAAATATTGGATATTGCCAGACTGTTTCGGTGGGCCATAATTCCTCCCAGACGCTTTAAATGAACTTTTCTTACATTCGGAGTCTTCAATTTTGAATATAATATTCTGCCAGCCACAATCAGAATTTTTATTAGGTACCTAGAAACTATTAATTTTTTTGCCTATAAAGTGTATGGGAGGAATTACGGCCCACAAGGCAGGTTCTACCAACTTGAGGAACAGAAGCCATAGGTACGAAACCTTTCTCAATTAAATTATTGTGAAACGCCATGTACGAGTTAACCATCGAGTGAAGCTGACAATGAATATTAAGATACTATTGAAAAAGATTATATTTTTTTATTTCTGTTATAATCATTATAATAAATTGTCATTTCCATAATTTGATGTAGAAAACATACCCTTTGTAGGCGAAAAATAGTTTCTAGGACCTAGGAATGAAATTTTGATTGTGTCTGGCAGAATGTTTGGCCCTTGGGATTGGTCTGGCTTTCCACGAAAGGTATTAAAATAATTCCCCAAGGATTATATTCAAAATCGAAGACCTCGAATGTGAGAAAAAAAAATTGTTTTCAATGAAACTTAAAACGTCTGGGAGAGATTACGGCCCACGGAATCGGTCTGGCAATATGAAATATTCATTTTTTATAATATTCTGCTCGAAATATATAAAAGTCAGTTCTTCGAATTTAAGAAATGTTCGGTATGTGTTTGTCTATCTTTTCTACCTGCTACCTGTGAACGGGCCACCTAGCCAAGCTAGCGAGTATGCACACACTATTAAACACATATCAGTCAACCTATACTGTGAAATTCGTTACTTCAAAAATAAGTAACATCTGGGGGCCCTGGGATCTTAGACTAATATTATAATATGTTTTATAATATTTCATAATAGGAAATATGATCACTTTCTCAATTTAGAGTTTTCAAATGAGTCTTCCAATTTCGCCTACCTTTATTTTTGATTATTCGCAAAATCTTCGATTCTATTCTTTTTTTCTGCAATGAATTTTTGTTTCAAATTTGCACTCACTAATCCTACAATATGGTGCAGATTGAACATAATAATGGTCTTATGAATACTGGCCCAAAAAATAAAGGTTGGAAACATTTTTTATCAAGTGTGCTCGTAGTTGCCTCTAACGACATATTATTTATGATGTTTTCGTTCAGTTGAGCATCATGCCATCCTTGTCCGTTAAAATTTTAGTTATTGAAATAAGCTAAAGCTTTTTTTTCTACAAAGAGGTATTCACAATAACTAAGTTTATTTGAGGTTTTCATCAATTTATAGAGCGCTAAAAATATAGGATGAGAATTCAATGTTATTGTGGTATTGATTCAATATTTTTTCCCAAATTTTTCACAAAATTATTAATATTCAGGTTATCTATTATAAAAAAAAATTCAGATAAAACTTCTCTTTATTGGTACTAATATGGGAATGGACTCTTCACAACGTATTTCCTCATATGTAATTCCATATAGAGAGGAAATAACTCAATTGAAAATTTTTTTTTGTTAAAAGTATAAGTTAAATGGTTTGTCATTCAAACTCCACTTTTTTTAAGTGAACTGTGGCAAATCTTTGTGCGAAAAAAATTCATTTCTTTTTTTGTACAAACTAATGAAGGAAACTATGTAGAATTTGAATTGAAGTAATTTAATTTTGTGTTTTGGCAATTACCACAATCGTATCTTCCCATCTTTGTGTCTATCGACACAAGGATGGGAAGATTTCGAGTTCGTTCGTTCGTTCTATTAATCGAATTAATTAGGAAATTAGGACAAATCTAAAAGAGGAATCATGTTTTTTCTCAACTTGATTTTTAGGAACCATCTGGAGAAATAATTTTTCCACAATTTTTAACAAGAAAAATGATAAATGAAATCGTATCAGTAATCCGCAGATGATAGATAGAACTTTCTTCAATAAAACTCGTCTATGTGTTTCACTGTCTACTGGAAATGAAGCCCGAAAATGACCTAAGTCACGTATGACAATTAATATTTGAAATAACTTGCAGTTCCCCCGATTATCCAAGTTGCGAAGCCATTAGTTGGAAGTCCACGAACTTTCAACATGAAGCTTAGATGCGAAGTTGAATCATTTCCGCCATCCCATAATTACTGGATGAAAGAACGTGATGAGATATTGCTGGAAGGGTGAGTTCACTTTTTCAATTTCTTAGCAGAGATGAACACTGAACACGCTGGTCGAAACCAGCCTAGGACAAAATTATTCCGTTCTTCTCACCGAAAAGCTTTGATAGACCAATCTGAGTTTCGAAACACATATTGTTGTTAGAAGTTTACCACAACATCAATAGTCGTTAACTAGGAGAATACAAACGAAAACTTTAATTTTTACTTATCTGAACGGAATAATTTTTAAGAAACTAAATGTGGAAAATACATCCCTGATTAAAAGGTTCAGTTCATTAGATACTTTTTTACATAATAGCACATGCAGCTAAAGAACTGCTTTCCAACCCAATTTTTTAGTCATGTTTGCTATTTGACAACCGTTCCTAGCTGCCTCAAATTTCATCTTATCTCCATCATTCGAAACATCAATATAATGTCATCTCTGTCTCTGTTTCAACTTCAGCAACCCATCTTATTTCGTCCCTTCATTTAATGAAATCTATTATCTACCCTACCCAAAGGCACCAAAAATCTTATAACCTTTTCACAGGCAATGAAAACAATACTTCCTTCCTCTATGCCTTTTATCTTATAAAGGAACAAATTTAGCTAATTGTGAAACGATCTCTCAAATTTTTCTTCAATGCAGCAAGATAGCGACTTTTTTTACCAACACATATGTGTCTACTGCATCGATGTCGGCAACAGTGTTTTTCATTATAATTTGTATGAACATAACCTCTTTCTCTTTGAAATATGATGAAGGTCTCGCATATATGACTGCTGCACAATCAATCACTTCAGTGACAAGTTCCTCATGAGTGACACAAGCTTCACCTAGATTTCTTTCCAATAAATCTTCGAGAGTTCTCACCAGCCTTTCACGAAAACCAACCCACCAAGGTGATCCTGGAAGGCTGAAATTCGATTCGATTTGACTACGAATTGAAAACTGGTTGATATTAGAATATGTAATCCAACCCCCTCAATGGACTGAAAGCGTCAACAAACCATTATCACAAAAAAAACTTGTTAATTCGTCCTCTTCTAGCCATTAATCTCCGAACATGAACAAGCAGTCCATTGACATAGAAGGTACTACCTCAAAATGCACAGAGCGATACACCACACATGTGAAAATTAGGACCCAAGCCTTCCCATCATTCGTCAAATAAAAAGGCCCTGCTGCATAAATTCCAGTAAACCCGAATGCATCTTATCACTCTTTCTTTAGGCAATGCGACATGCATGTTTGGAGTTGAACCTTCTTCGCCGAACACATTAAAACAAAACTTTGCTAATAGCTTTTCTTGCTTTGATAATCCAATACTTTTCTCTCAAAAAGGTTACCAGAGTAACAAGTGCATGACTCTATCTTTTCACAAAATTTAGCTCGAAGGGAAGCAAAATTGAACAACGAAATAGTTAGCCATATTCTCCATGAGAAAATATGAGTAACCCTTGGGTATTATTATTATTATTATCATTCTGAACAGGGGTCGTTGTGGCTACGTTTAGCCTTCCGGAACTTCGATCGCAAGGATCTTTTGCCTGTACCCAACTCGTTCATTTAAATCCCAAGGAGGCCATCAATGGCATTGATGAATCCAACGACATCCTTAGGAGCCTTACCTGTTACTTCATGTGGATCCGGAACCCATTGAGGCCCGAACACAAGCTAGTCGTTGCAATTTCAGCAGCTTGTTGCAAGTAGTGGCCTCTTCATTTTTTGTCCACCATGCAAGTGACGCGTAGGTGACAACGGGGCGTACCACTGCAGTGTATAACCACGGTACCATTTCTGGTCTCATCCCCCATGTTCTCCCAAAGAGCCTCTTGCAGGCCCACATGGCCACCGTGGCTCTGGAAAGGTTTTTTTTCCACATGATTCCTCCAGTTGAGTTTGCTGTCCAGGATGTCTTCCAGATAGTTACACTCACTGGAGAAGTTGAGAGTCTGTCCATTCAGAATCGGAGATCTCAGATTAAGATTCCTTCTTCTGATGAAGGAAATCAGGGTGGTCTTGGACGGATTGATTGTCAGTCCCTCCACTTCATACCACCTCTCCATTATTCTGAGGGCAGATGCATTCGGCTGCTAAGTGTCCCTTCATGTCTACCTCTCACAGTTACCACTATATCACCAGCATATGCCTGAGCGTTGTAACCGTCCGTCGTAAGCTTCTTCAAAAGACCATCCATGACCAGGCACCACAGCAAGGAGAGGAAATCCCCTGCTTGTAAGCACTGTCACCTCGGTTTCTCCCAGATAGGCTGTGACAGTTCGCCCTTTTTAGCATTGCCGATACTCTTGGGTATCTTCATAATCTACAGTCTATTCTTATATCACGAACAATTCTTCATCTTGCACAAATATCTCAGTTTCATCAACTTCATGATGTGTTAAAGGACTTTTTTTTTATTTATTCTGTTCTCATTTCCAACGAATGTCCTCATACATGCCACAACACAAAGTATCTTATTTTTTATTTATTCATTTATTTACAAACAGAAACTCCACAGAAACCCAAAATGAAGTTCACTACAATAATTACAAGAATAAATTTACAAAGTTATCACAAAAATTAACATTATCATCAATCAAAAGCCTATAATAACATAAATTTAAATAAGGAATTCCAGGTTGAGAATAATTTAAAGAAGTGTGTTCAGATATCAGAGTACTCTTCTCCTGAAGGTACACAAACCTATGGCTAGAATATCGATATAAAGGATATGCCAATTATAAAACCGCATCACTCTTGGAAACAGTAAATTATAATAAAGGGAAGTGCGCGCTATCGGAACAGCAAACAACATAAATCTACGGATTCAATAAGATGGATCATTAAAATTCATGAAGTTGATCAAGCAATAGTTAAAATGATTGTTTATTGTCCTGTGAAGAAATACTTGATCAAAGAGAATTCTCCTCTTCTCCAAATCAATAATACCATATTTCTCTAAGCATACATTATAGTCAGCACTCAACAATGTCGGATTGTATCTATAATTTATTAATTTGATGAACTTTCTCTGAACCATTTCAACTTTATCGATATATTTGTGATAGAATAGGAGAATTGTATTCTAACACACTTCTTACCAGAGAAAAATAAACTATCATCAAGGTGTTTACATTTTTAAAGCATTTAGATACTCTCAATACAAATCCTAGAATTTTATAAGATTTGGTCACAATATGTTCAACAGGATCAAAAAAGGAAAATTTAGAGTCAAAAATAATTCCCAGATCCTTTTTATGGTGAACCGTATCAACGATTTCATCATTTAACCTGAAAGAAAGCTTCCGGACATATTTATTCCTAGTGAAAGTTATGTGCCTACACTTCTCAATATTAATGGTCAAATATCTACCTGAACAAAACGAAGTGAGAAGATCAAGATCATCCTGAAACAACCATACATCTCCTTCACCCACAACCCTCATGAACACTTTCAAGTCATCAGCAAAAAAGGCGAATTGAACACTCCGAAAACATAGGGAAATATCATTGATATAAATCAAGTACAGAATGGGACTCAGGTGAGAACCTTGAGGTGCACCCGATGTTACGTTTTTCATATCAGAATTAACTCCGTTTACCACCACAAATTGCTGTCTACCCGTTAGATACGACTCGATCCACCGAAGCCTTATATAGTTCAATCCGAATTCGGACAACAAAGTTATCAATGTGGCATGATGAACTCTTTAAAATGCCTTAGCTATATCAGTGTTTACCGCGTCTACCTGAAACCCATTATCCACTTTTTCACAGACGTAATTTGAGAACACGGACAAATTAGACAAAGTCGACCTTCCTCGAAAAAAACCATGCTGATTTGTACAAATTTTTTTTCGCGAAGGAAAAAATTTGATACAGGTCTATAATTAGTTTTGAAGATTGGTAAAACTTTCGCCAGTTTCCACTTGATTGGAAAAACTCCGTTCTCGAGAGATTTATTGAAAATCAACTGCAAAGGAAATCTCACAGCAGACCCCCACGATTTTATGAATACTGCTGGAATATCTTCAGGACCAGACCCTTTATTCATATCCAATTTATCAATCTTATTCACTATATCAGAGTGTTCGATATTCTTCAAAAACATCTTAGAAGCTCTTGAAAAACACCTGAAAACTTTACAAGGTTCTACCGAAGACAGTAGGAAAAGTTTTCTTCTCCTCAGCTTTCAGAACGTTCACTTCCTCTTAACTAACTTAGCTTAATTGCATAGGCCATTATATTTTATACTTAAACCATTGTTATCTATAATCCCACTCTGATTTTGATAGATTTAGAGGATTTCAATCTCCTGATGGTAAATCCGAAATATACTGGTGCAGTCATAAACTCAACTATCCTCTTAAAAGATTCAACTAATCTAACTACTGCCATCAGTTCTTATCCGAGGATAGTAACTTTTTCTAAGGGAGACACTTTAGTTTGTTACGCCCCTGTACTGATTTTCAGAGTTATCTGAAGGCGCATCGTTCCGATGATTTCCACCAATAAAAACTCAATTGATTCGATCGACGCACGCATCTTTCATACACATTGTTTCCAAGATTATTGTAATAAATTCATTCTTTTCATCTTCGACTCTCTTGCGAGCAAGATAAACAGCCAGAGTTTTGTAGTTGAATTAGTGGTAGATAATCGAATTATTTCGGATTTTACTTTCTCTGCATAATCAGATATTCTTGGTTTGGAAGAGTATCTAATCGCAATTTTGCGGATTGGAGTATATCGAGTTCGTCGAGAGGTGAGAAATTTTATTGTAGTGTGATATGCGTCGACCTTGTCAATTTTGTTTATCCATAATTTACCATCCAATTCCACGGTGTTCGTGCCTGACCATATGGTGTAAAGCAGCAAAATTTTTATTTCATTTGTAATATAATTAAAACTGTAATCGATTTCTTGAATAGGTGAGAATATATTATTTAAAGTACATTGTCGTTCATTACCTATAGGATCAGCAACCAAAAAAAAAAGAAACTCAAACTTGAACCTCCATTTTATAACGTAACAAGTTTCGGCTTGAAGCAGCTGTACAGTTACCTTTCTTTTTCTTTGGCTCACAACAGGCATAAGCTTACTTTCAAGCATCACAAAAGGCATGCAAAACAATCTGTACAACCTTTATTTGGAAAATGAACCTGAGAACCACACAAGACTTCAAATGAAATTGGCCAAGCCACTTCAAAAATGTTATTTTGACATTCACAGACAACTCCTCATCCCATTATTAAATCTAAACTTCCACCTCCTACAACAGAAGAATCAATCAAGGAAGTAGAACAAATAATGCCAATCGGATCGAACCACTCCGTTAGAGTTCAACCAATGCAGAAATCATTACTCCTCACGTCAAACCGACCACACATATCCATCTCAACGATCCATCACATTCCAAGTACACCTTGAAATCTACTCACTTCCTCTTGGAAAGCCATATCTCCATTCTTTGAATGTGCTCAAGACCTCAGTTCAAATATACCCTTCTCGAAAATTTTATTAGCATCTAAGGTGAAATGCTGCTATTCATCAACTGTATCTAGACTCAAGACAAAATTATCAACTTTTTAATAACTCAACAACTCTTACATGAAAATTTGAGCACCCAGTAAAGTCAGTCAATTATTTCGAATTTACGTAAGGTTTGCTGATCGCAAAATGAGAGTTTTGTGAAATCCACCATAAGTCTATTAGCATTCCTAGCAGAACCATCGAGAACAGGTCGGATTCTAGTTGTAGCACGGGACTCTTTAATCACGCCCCCATGTGGTAGAAACAAACCTACATCTGTTTTATCCTCTGCTATCTGACTTATTTCCTTCTCTAATCAACCTTCAAAAACCATATTGAAATCCTCATACTTTTTTTTTGTAACAGATTCTAACCTTTTTATAGATTCCAATCTATAAGGAGGCAGTTCCCTATATTCGTTTGCCCAAGTTGAATTAAATACAAACCTATTTTTTTCACAGTATTATTGAAGTCTTGATAAATATCATCAAAACTCCCATCTTTCGATTTAATATTCAAGGAGTCACTAAAACCTAAAGCCCCTTGCTCCCATAAAGAAATCATATTATAACAATGAAGAGACAAAAAACGTACTTCACTACTCGCTTCACTACTATTTCTTTTGAGAAATTCCATAACCGTTCAGCCGAAGGTAGGTGTCTCAACACCTACCAACTCTGATGGTATTCACTCAATGTTGCTAGTCAATTATAAACCAAAATATTCCGCACCTATCAAAATTTCCATTTAAATGATTCCCTTTTCTACATCATTCAGATGAACATTGTTTTCTTCTAAACCTCTTATTAAAGAGTTCATTGAATGTATATACTGTTCGACAAATATTGGACCGATCCATTAAAATCGAATAACAAGAATAAGTTCTTTCAATAATACCAACTTGAACTTCATAAATATTGTGCTTAACAGAACTAACACCTCGAAATAGCATATGAGTAAGTATCTCACAAGAGGCGACTTTTAACTTTAATATTTCCGCAGTGCTTTTTCACATAGATGATCTTTGAGAGCCAGAGTCAAATAAAATGCTAACTCTTTTCCATCACTTGTACGTAAGCAATCAATGTCTGCAAAATGGACAGACTACTAGTTAAACTACTTAAGTTGGTTTTAGATTTCTGTATCATTTGAAATTTTGCCTAATAAATCTAATAAAAGTTATGTTCAATACTATTTGGTACAAACCGTGTAACTAGCGCCCTCTATGAAAGTCAGACAAGAACAGATTAATTGGTGGTATCAGCTTCCGAAACATATTCGTATAGAATTACATTACAATGTTGCCTGCAAAAAAATGTGTATATTTTTTTTCCTCAACGCCCTTAATCTTGAGTACGGATGACATGACGAAAATTTTTTACTGAACAAACTCCAATGATTTTTCACATTTCTTTATTTCCTAGAGATAGGGCATACTTTTTTTGAAACACCCTGTATAATACATTTCGTCGAGAATTACTCTTTTCATCCTTTTCTTGTGAATGATGATACCTTATTCTTGATTATATTTTTATAATTTCAATCTTCTCAAGAAAAACTATTTCAGAATATCTATCAGAAACTCTTTCTCTGCTCAAACTGTTAGAATGAGTTGTCAATTTGAATTCTCTATCAGATAATAAAATGTCATTATCAGATAGAGAATACAAATTGACAAGTCATTCTAACAGTTTGAAGTACTACCTGATAATCAGAGAAACAACACTCAACGTTAATTATCTGTTTCTTCAATTTCAAAATAATATTCTTCTGAATTTACAATATCAATAATTGTTCTGGATGCAACTTTGACATCTCATGTGAGATAATCACAAACAATATCAATCATTCGCCATACACTCCTAACATACACCTAGGTCTGCATGAGGGTGTAGAAGTCCAGAGTAGTTGGGAATTAATAGAGATTACAATCCCGCATGTTTCCAACAGAACAAATGATGTGGCTGAATAGAAGCCGACAAATTTCAATGAAAAAGAGGGGGGTATTTTTTCAACCTACTGGGGTGTAAAAAAAAGGATCGATTACAAGCCCCAGTGTCGTCACGAAATAAATTCCAAAGAATTAAATTGCTACGGCTCACTATACTCACAAGATCAGGCAATGCTTCAGGGAACTGAAAAGAGAAAATGCGGGTAAGAAAAGGAGAGTCGCGAGTTCAAAGGTGAGATAGATTGGGGTGAATTGCTTCTTGCCAGGAATAGTGCCCTTATAAAATTAATTCAATAAATTCGGAGAACTGACGAATTCTCATGTTATGCAGAAACCGCAGTACAGCGAATAGTGGAAACAAGGTAATTGGAGTAAGTTGTTCACCTTAGTGAACGGAATATGAAAACGGTTTGGCCCTATGCAATTCAGAGATACTTGAGACATACTAGTATTGGATATTCTTGTAGGAAATTAGAATTCGAAACAAACCTTAAGTTCTTTCTTCTCAGTAATAATGTTCAAAGGCATCTGAAGGCATTTTAATACGAAAAAGAATCCATTTCTTAAGAAGTCTTGTCATAAATTACAATGCATTGGTGCAGCCACAATTTTCAAAGGACAATATCAGATGGAGATGAGTATTAAATCTCATTGTCATAAAACAGGTACATTCATTAAAGATTGAACACTTACATACCAGCTATATTATTTTTATTTTTTGTACCCTTGTCATCAATAATGCAAGCATTATGATTTATTCATAATTTTTATACTTTTGATAACTATTGCCTTGAGATTGTCCCATATATGTGAGCGAAACGTCGACAAGCAATAAACAAATGTACCAAACATTTTATTTAATTCTGGTCATTCCTAACGATAATTCTTCATTTATTATTCTATGGTTATGATTTCAGTTCAGTGTTCAAAAATAGGTTATCTTCTAGATTAGTTAATGTTTATAAATTAACTCACTTTGTGCACTTTCTGATGTAACAGACTGCTGATAAACACGAATCAATCTCTTGAAATTAATTTTCAATATGTGGCCAATTACTGGGCCAATGTCTTTCTTTCTTCGTCTTGTAAGTCAATATATGCTGTCACCATTCTTCATATATTACTATTTCCATTCAAATTATAATCACACTATATTTCATCGGTAAACACTTAACACTCTTCAATTTCTTTATCTGTGTCATATAGTTTTTTATTTGAAAATAATTGTATATTCAAATTTTTACAATTCTTCCCCATTCAATTCTTTTTTCGTCTCCACGGTTTCACTTCTCAAAAGTTCGCACTCTCTTGATTTCTTATACTATATACTTAATACAATTTCATAGAATTCATTTACATTTTTTTTATCTAAATCTTTTGATTTTAGACTTCAAGAAACCAGCAGTATAACTGAATGAATTTGGAAATCGAAGACTACTATTGATAACTATACTCCCCGTCAATAAATTCCGGACAGGCAAAATTTTTGTCAAATTCAACATCCTGTATCTTTTTCGTGGTTCTCCGATTTTGTTGAAATTTTCACCAGGTATAGTATTGGGTCTTGTTATATTGACCTGAAATTGACTTTGCGTAAATACCTGTAGTTCATCCGTTATACAAGGTGAAACAAAACCTTGTTTTATACCCTTCATTTCCAAACACCTTGTGGTTAATTTGGGGCGAAAAGTTTCAAATCATTCAGTTTTAATTTGAAGTTTGACCATTTCTTAACAAAATGTTTTTTGATTTACGTCAATATCTGAAAAAAAATACACATATTCAAAGAAAGTTGATACTTACACTGGTCATCATACTAAACTTTTCAGATGAAGATAAATACTGTACGTAACCTTAAATCCAGAGTTTTAAGAATATCACATGAGAACTTCAAACAAAAAAATCTATAAATTCTGGAAAATCTTCTTTTAAATAATGGTTATCCAGAACGATTGCTTAGGAAAATCCTTTATAACACTGCGAACAATACAGAAATTGACTCCCATAATCAACAACATCTCGAAAACCCCTTAAACCAGAATGATACTAAAACTTTACAATATATAGTCCTACCATATGAAGAACATCTCATGAAAAGAATACAAAATTTAATTCCTGCTGATAAATTCAAGATCACAACAAAAAACATTAAAACTGTAGGATCCTTATTCACAAAAATCAAAGACAAAATTATTCCCTCGAATAGCGCTGATGTTGTTTATGAAATTGACTACATGAACTGTGAAGAATGTTACATCGCACAAACCTCGACAAAATTGAAACAAATAATTTCTCTTCATAAGAGCACCATAAGAACTAAAAAAGATGCATGTGCATTAACAGTACATGCCTTAACTAAGAACCACCAACCTGACTTCGAAAATGTTAAAATTTTAGACACAGAGGAAAACATGAAAAAAAAAACATTTCTTGAAATGGTAAGAATATCCCAAAACGAATATGCAATCAACTCTGAAAAATATATTACTGGACTCAGTTTGATTTATTCATACCTAATAGAGATATGCAATCAACTCTGAAAAATATATTTCTGGACTCAGTTTGATTTATTCATACCTAATAGAGATTGATTCCATGAAAAATAAACCACCTGATCATTATAATGAGAGTCCCATCTTAGCACAATACGTTATGGATTAAGCATTGGATACATGTATTTCTGGACTGAAATATAGAATTGCTTTTGTTAAGAAATTTGTTGACGACCTCATTATGGCTATACCTGAAGATGAAGTTGGTAACACATTGAAACAATTCAACCAGTATAACACTCACATCCAATATACTATTGAAAAAAAAAGATGAAGAACAATCGGTAATTTTTTTGGATACGAAACTGTATAGAATAGACAATAAAAGATATTTACATTGGCACAAGAAACAGACAGCATCAGATAAATTGATACATTAGAAGTCAGATCATCCCATTCAGATGAAAATGAATTGTATGAAGGAAATGAAAAATAGAGTTAGCAAAATCTGCCACCCACGATTTTTGAAAAGATCTATGAAAAAACTATTTGGTATTTTGTTAGAAAACGGTTACCCAAAGAGTATGATCTCAAAATTAGTTTACTTAGCACACGACGAACGAAGAGAAGTTGTTTCACTTCCTGTACCGGAAGGAGTAACGGACATAGAGGATGAAAAAAAATGAAATTTGGAAGTATATTAAATATCGAGGATTTAACATATAAAATAAAAAAGTGTTTCAGAAAGGAAGAAACAAAAATTGCAGTGTATAATTATAAAACAATCAAGACTCTTCACAGCAGATTGAAAGATCCGACCCCAACTTTATTGCAGTAGTTGGACTAGGTGATTACTGATTGACTATAAAAAATTAATTTCTGGACTTCTCTAGAAAGCTACAGGGTGATTTTCCAACTTCATGGAAATACTTAGACCATCATAAAATTCAAATTTATTGACGCATATTATTGAAACTTGGGAGGTTATTGGCTCATGCTAAGGTCAAGTCAGTAAGATATCAATTATTTCATTATTCCAGGGCCGGACTCATTAATCTTCATTTAAACTGTTCAGGGTGAAACAAACAGCACTTTGTATTTCAAATTATAAATAATTGATTCGCTTTTTAGAAAAAAGCTAAATTATGCTTCAATTTGTGATATCGTTTAAAGTTGTCACATAAACAATAATTTTTTCATGAATTTTTGAATTTGGATTAAGTTCGAAAAATTGAATTTTTCACCATGGAGAGAACTGAAAATCTTATGTTTGAATATAAAATGCGAGAAAGTATTAGTAAGAAATTTCATAAACAGTTCAGAGCTTCAATAAACATATTCCATTACCAAACAATAACAAATGAAAAAAACTAAAATACAGTAAAAAGTACCGAATAAGTATGAAAATAGAAACGAATTAATTGCTGAGTAAACGTTATTTCAGAAGTGGTTCGAAATGAAAACCATTACCTTGTATACATTTCTCTTGCCGAATGTTCAAATTGGATGCAGGCTTGCGAATCATATCGCCATTATTTCTTGAAATAGCGCAACAGTTGATAATTCTGTTCATCAGCTGTTCTCTTGACTGGATTTTTTCAGAATATACCATATCCTTCAATTGGCCCCACAAAAAATAATCTAGCGGGCTGAAATCTGGAGATACTCCTAGATTTACTAATTCAGTTAGAGGTGATCACATTGGAAGAAGTGTCACTTTGTTCTATATCTTTGTTGTCGAACACCCGGTATACAAACAAATGATTTTGAAATACGCCTATGTATACCCTATACACTTCAAATTTTTTTTTTCGAAATATACCTTCATTTACTCCATCGCAATGAGATCCGCGTCTTGGGTGGCCACCCAGTATATCAAAAATTTATTATAGTCTTCCTGACCTTCAGTAACTCTTTTAAGAAAATTTATTATGTATTTTCGACCTCCACAAGATGACTAAGTCTTGTTCAGGTAAATAAATTTAATTTTTCGTGTCAATAATATTCGTCAATAAGTTCGGATTTCATGATGGTCTAAGTATTTCCATGAAGTTGGAAAATCACCCTGTAGTTTTTTAGGGAAAGCCAGAAATTAATTTTTTATAGTGAGTCAGTAATCACCTAGTCCAACTCTATCTCTGGTGAGAGTATGTACAGTTATTCCCCGGACACCCTGTATACATGCGACACAAGGTGCGGCCACCTGAAGCCACGTGTTGAGTCATTAGTTGTACAATGAGGGTGATACCCTTTCAACATCGATTTGATATCTTCGGAGCTGTTTTTCGGAAAATGAAGGATAAAGAAAATACTACGATTATTTTCTGTGAAATATCAATTCAAATCTTCGTGTATTAAAAAGAATTCAAAATTTTTTTTATTCTTCAATTTTAATTCAATGTCATTTCAAGTAAAATAATTGAAAAAAGCTTCTACTTTCGTTATAAGTTTCATGTGAATACTTGATGATACCTACTATTCAAAAATCATTATATTTCGTGGATAAAAAAAGTAGATACTCGAACGACACTAGAATCCTTGTTTTCAAATACAGGTTTCTCACCAATTCCGTTCGTTGTATTATTTTTGGAAAGGAATCGAAATTCACATTTGAAATTCCGAGATCCCGTTGGACTGAAAGTGACACTTTCTACTCTTCAAATCGAAATGAGCTCTGTTTGATCACGGATAACTTAAATTTGAAAAGTGAGGAATAAAAAAGATGTTTTTGTGTAAATGCTTGAAATTAAAAGTCATGATACAGTGGATACCGTGAGTCTCATAATTGATGACAACGTGAGGTCATAATTGAATATATTGCATTGAAAGATATTGTAGGTGGGCAGATATCACAATTAACCTATACTACGTATTTTTTGAGAAATGCTTAAAATCAATTTTCTCGGTCATATTTCGGATTTTGGTTTTCTTAAACATACAAACAGATATGGCGATTAACTGTTACGAAATGCTTTCTTTTGTTAAAAACATCTTTAGTTGCACCTGTTCTTCATAACATTCGAGTTAACTTTCTTCTTGCTTATAATCCATAAATAGACAGTGAGTAGGGTGAGATTAGGAAAAAAGGGGGTCAAAGTAATGAAACACTATTGCTCCACCAAGAGTCTTCAAATAATGCCGTGAATTTTCTTGGAATCCTTCTTCACAACAAATGTTATGTTGAATCTAAATTTCGTTAGATAGTTTTGTCACTGGATATTTCGCTTATCATATTGAATTCTGAATAATATTGATGACTAAACCCTGTTTGTATTTCGTATACAATAAGCAGGAATAACAACACTAACATAAAATGTATATTTTCTGAAATATTCAAGAGGAACATATTTGTTGGTTACATTTTGAATTCAACTGTTCTCAAAAATACAAACAAGGTCCAATTCAGAATTCACATTCGAAATGTCGTCCATTCGGTTCGAGACATATCGATCTCGACCAGACTACCTTGTCTAAAGAATCAGATCCTAAGATCTGAACTATGAAGAACTTAACATACTTTGATTCGAGAACGAATTCCGTATAGAATGCGACATTGATTTGACAAACCATTGAAGTCGCACCACCGACTAACCCGACACTACAACTTCGTTATGTTTGTGATCTTTTCCGTGGTCTTAATTGTGGCGAATATCCTAGCGCGATTCTTTCTTTAACCATGTTAATTGTGTACTGCTCCGTGATGTAAAATTTGCATGGAAGATGATCTCGCAGACAAGTTTCTACTCAAGCGATGTTATCTTAGGGTGAATTTATACTTTCGTAAATCTAACATTTTGTACAATGCTCTTATCTGTCGATAAAGTTATTATTATTATTATTATATAATATATATAATTAAGTAATACACCCGCTGTATTCTGAAATACTCCATACTTTGCAACTTCATTTGTTATTGAATATGTCCATATTAACTTTAGCTGACTAAGCACACGTGCCGCTTATCTTATGCTGAATACATCGTAAATACCGAAGGTATAAATAGGCTCAAGAATAATCAGTCAGTCAAGAATAATTTGTCATTCAAGAATAATCTGTCTCTTAAGAATAATTGTATCATTGCTGTATCATCTCATTGTTCCTAAATAAAACTGTTTTTAAAAACGGTGTCTTCAACTCAAAATACATAATTGGCGACGAGGTCTGGGATTGTGCCGGTCTTCCTAAAAAGTGAACCAGAACCAATTGGCGACTTCAGAAGGCTGCAGTTTCAACTGCTAAGGTGCAACCGGACGTGAGGAAGAAGACGACGGAGAGTCCGATCGACAGGTTAGCAACTGCGACGACATCCACCAGAGAACAAAGGTGAGTGAGCAATTATCCTGACAATTTTCCTGACATTATTCTTCCCAGTTTTTAATTGACCTGGCCCAAAGTCAATCACTCTTTTCCCCAAGTTTTGTGTGTAAAACTTGTACAGTTTTTTAAAGTTTTTCTGATATAAAAACTAAGTATTTTACTGAAATATTATTGTATAATTGATAATTGATCTACATATTTCAAAATAGGTGAAATAGATTCAGAAATATCCATCGCATTGAACGAATTGATAAATTCCATATCTGAATTAAAAATAGAAGACTCAATCATGGCAGATTTAACTTTTCCTAAAGAATTTGGAAATCTCCTACCGAAATTTGACGGAGATAGAACGAAACTGAATTCATTTTTAGCTGCATGTGACGATTATATCTTACAATTTCAGAATGCTGAAGCAATCGTCAAAACTTATTGTCTTAATCTCATAAAAAGCAAATTTATTGGGAATGCGGAAGCAGATTTCCACACTTCCAATGTTTCAAATACATGGATCAGTATAAGAAATTTCCTCATAAATAAATTTGGTGATCATGCAAACCTCGATGTACTTAAAAATCAATTGCAATTTCTTAGGAAGAATCTCAAAGAAGATATTTTAAATTTCATTGAAGAAATAAAAGCTCTGAAAATCAGAATTAATTATAGAATAGACGCAGATGTTATGAATGCGCAGATGAAAATTCTACATAAAGATTTGACTAACGACTTAGCAAAAAATGTATTAATAAGTAACAGTCCCTTCGAATTACAGACAACTTTAATTACTACACCTGATTTAACGTTCGACCAAGCCATTCAAATTGTTGAGAATTACGTTTCTCAAAAATCGCAAATAGAAATGATGCGATCGTGGGGAAATCCGCCCACGAATAATTATAATTTTAATAGATCGAAAACTAATCCCCCATCAAGAAATTCAAATAATGTTTTCCAGTATCAAAATAATCATTTCAGAACACCTAACTATTCCCATGATCCAAATCCAAATCAGAGAATCAATACCCCTCCAGAAAAAATGTCCAAACAAGAAATTATCCTAAAAAACGAAACGAGTATTCAACTCAATATAATCCAAATCCCCAGAGAAATTTTTATAATTATCGAAGAACGAATCATCAAAATAATCCAAACAATGACTTCATTGTTGAGGAACTAACAAATGTTAATTCAAATGAACCAAGTCAAAATTTTCCAAAAGCAGGCCCAAGCAACGCATTGACCTGAATCATGCCTTAGATAATAAAAATCAGCTACCTTATATCCAATTTCGAAACCCTTCTTGTGAATTATTTATTGACAGTGTTTGTTCAGTTTGCTTCATCGATCCTAAATTTGCTTATAATAATTTCTATGATAATATTTTTCAAGAAGAAACAACGTTAACTGCATGCATGAAGCAGGATACTTCAAATGAAAAAGTATTACTTCCTTTATTTTCAGAATTTCGTATGAATGATAGTCACCCTTTTGTACTTTATAAATTTCATAATAATTACGATGGCATTATAGGAGCCGATTTTCTTAATAAATACGGTTTGACATTCGATTTTAAAAACCAAGTATTGATGAATAAATATTGTAGAATTCCATTCAAATATGGAAAAACTTCGATTGAAAATAATTGTTTAATTCAGAAAGTATCACAACTTGAACGGGAAAAACATGAGCTTTTCATAAACTTTGCAAATAATTTGCAGGAAATTGATGAAATCGATAAAGCAAATGAAGATTTGAAAACTGAAAATGAACAATTGAAATCTAAACTTTTTATGATCGAGATATCTAATAAAGAACTTGAAAATTTTATTGAATTGAACTCTAAAGAAAGTACCGAAATGAGAAAAGAAATTTTAAATTTGAAGAAATCAATAAATGTAATAAATAAGGAAAAACAAAGTCTACAAAAATCTTACGCTAGAATGAATAAAGTAGATAGGAAATATAAGCAGCTCAAATCGGAATTTGATAAGCTGAATAATAAAATAAATGAAATCAAGGTTGAAAAAGATGCTTTACTACAAAATAATGAACAAATAAGTTCAAATTATAAACGTGTTATTGAAGAAAATAATAACCTTATATCCAAACTAGGAGAATTTAAGAATGAAATTAAATATAATAAAGGTTCAATAAATAATGCCAATATTTTGCGTAGAATTAGATTAGAATCAACGAATGATTTTTTATGTAATGAAACCAATGATAATAATATTGAGTTTAATGGTATTGAGACTGAAAAAGTTTCATCAGTCAATGAAGAAAATAATTTTAATAATAATTTTTATGGTTTCAATGAATATTCAATGAATAATCGTGATGAAGACGAATCTGAAGAATTTAATCAAAGTACTAATTTTTTAGTTGATCCAAGAAACGAAATGAATTATAGATATTTTACTAAGGACGAACCTGGATTCATAATAATTCATATCATATCCCAAGGTAACGCTTATTCTGATAAGCTAGATGCAAGTTTGATCGCAGAAAAAGTGCGATTCATCAAATTCCTTTTACACTGTAAAAATGACCTGCCTCATTTGAACGGGAGGTTACTCAAGAATTATACGCTACATGATTTTCATAAATTTTATCACAGACCGAAATATAAAGCGATTTTCTATATTTTATACTATAGAGATGAACTTCTGGTTATAGAAGTATTTTTCAACTTGTTATTTAATTGCTAAGATGATGACTTCTTATTGTTATTTTATCCTTAAATACTTGAATTTCTAAAACTTTCTTGATGTGGAAAAGTATAGGCACCGCGCCGAGGATCACCACAAATATCAAATTACATTTTCAAATCATTTTGGCAAATTTGACATTGCCTAGCCAAATTATCATATGAAGGAATTACTTTAATTAATACGAAATTTATTAAAAAAAAAATATGAACGCACCCCTTATAAAGCTGAATACTAATTTCATTGAGAATCATCTTATATCTATTATTATAAATGTTACCAATTAGACAAATGTCTATTAATCAAAACAGAAATTGAATTCCTTGCTCATATCATTTCCAACAGGAATAAAACCTAATCCGAACAAACTAG
This sequence comes from Hippodamia convergens, assembly GCA_038502775.1. NCBI lineage: Eukaryota > Metazoa > Arthropoda > Insecta > Coleoptera > Coccinellidae > Hippodamia > Hippodamia convergens. The sequence goes on along the minus strand of CM076607.1, from coordinate 62,335,904 downwards.
AAGCTGTAAGTAATTTTCAAATTCCAAAAACTACAAAAAAAAATGAAAACAGTGTTATTTACTATTTGATAACCAAGAAATTCTATTACGATAAACCTACATACGAAAATGTATTTAATTTCCTTTTATATTTGAAAAAACTTATGGAGTCAAGAAATGAAACCCATTTAGCTTTACCGCGTATAGCATGTGGATGAATTAAAATGGCCTATAATTTTGAATATGATAAAGTATATTTTTGCAAAATGCAAAGTGAAAATAATTTTTTAATATTTATCGCCACTGAATCCTGAAATAAATGAAGAATTTATAGACAATGGAATCGAAGATAATTCAAGTAATAAAGGTGAAAATATTGAGATGAACTGCATCGAAGAAAATGTAATTTATATTGCCAATCAGGCTACGAAAGACGAATTGAATAATATACGATTACCGAAAGTAGGAAATAGTTTATATTATGAGATTAATCATGAATTTAATGTCAGTGAAAGAAACGATATGAACCCCATAGAGGATGATTCAATATCAATTATTAATAATGTAACAAATGCAAAACTAGAGAGATGTAAAGAATTATTAAATCGAAGTTATAATAGAAATTATAATGAAATTTATGATGTTGTTAATGATGAAATTAATAAAGATATACTGAGTGATTTGAAAAAATAGATATTTAGGTAGATTAAACGAAAAACGTTCCGAAGAAACAACTATTTTCCTTCCTTTTAAATACAAAACCTATTTATTTTAAAAAACCGTGTTGTTAGAAAGTTAGATCTAGATAACGAAAATATTAATGCTAGCGAAATAGATACGCATAGAATTCAAGACATGAAAAATAGACACGTTTATCATAAAAATATTACTCCTTTATAAAACAATTGATTATCGACATATTGATTTGGAACAAGTTGAGGATCTTATTTTGAAATATCAGAAAGAAATTGATAATTTGAAAAATAAACAATTATTGGGATTTACACAAACGCCGTATTATGAATATTTACAACATTCGAATACGATTAATATTGAAACTTAAGAAGAACTTGTAAATGGAAAAATAAGAGTTAAAAGAGGACTTATTAATATTGGAGATAAAATTTCGAAGATTTTATTTGGAACATTAGATTCAGATGATGAAGAACTTTATAAAAATTATTTTGAAAGTATAGCAAGAAACGAGGACACACTTATGAGAAATCAAAGGCAGATTGCTACAGTAATTAATGATTTGAAAAATAAGTATATTGATAAATTTCGACAATTCGCAGATAATTTTAAATTATTACAAACAATACCGCAATTGAGACATATTGAACACATGCATCTTCTTACATTTGAAATTAAGGATATTAAAAGGATATTAGATGAAATTCAAACAGCAGTGAGCTTTGCAAGACTTCATATCCTACATGAATCTATTTTACCATATACAAAATTCGCAGAACTAATTAAAAATGACACAATCATTCCAATGCACCATTTAAAGGATTATTATCAATTATGTCATACAAAAGTTATGTTTAAAGAGAAAGTTCTATTATTTCTTATATCAATTCCTACCGTTTATGAAGAAAATTTTAATCTTTACAAGTTTTACTATATCCCTCAGAAAAACTTTACCCTTCCTTATACCAATCCTTATATGCTCACTCAAAAAGAAGAATTGAAATGGTCAACCGATGAATGTCATGCTGTCGAAGAAGACTACCTTTGTGACCAAGACTCCCTTACAAAACCTCCTGAATGTATGAAGACGGTATTGAAGACACACTTAGAAAATTGTCCCAGAAAAGAAATTATACCCATAGCAAATTTGAAAACTTTAGAAGATGGAAGCATCCTTTCGATTAATAATATAGAAATTCAAGAAAAATGTCCTCAGCAAACTAAATACTACTTTACTTCACCGATGGCTATAATCCAATCGAAATGCATCATAAGTAATTTCCAAAAAGAAATATTTCCAATTTCTATCAAGAATGAAGAAAAATACATTATTTTACCCAAGACGGCGATAATCCCACAAAATCAATCCCAAGAAGAGGAGGAAGAAGAATTTCGAGAAGAAGATATCCCAGATGTTAACTTAGAAGACATACGAAGATGGAAACCCCATCCAGCATCAACTTTTATGATTAATATAGGAATATTTATGTTTTTGTCTTTTTTATACTTGTTATTTAAATATTTTAAAATACGTAAAGCTACACCTTATCAAGGTGATACCTTTATCCAAAGGGGGAGGAATTAATTAATACACCCCCTGTATTCTGAAATACTCCATACTTTGTAACTTCATTTGTTATTGAATATGTCCATAATAACTTTAGCTGACTAAGCACACGTGCCGCTTATCTTATGCTGAATACATCGTAAATACCGAAGGTATAAATAGGCACAAGAATAATCAGTCAGTCAAGAATACTTCGTCATTCAAGAATAATCTGTCTCTTAAGAATAATTGTATCATTGCTGTATCATCTCATTGTTCCTAAATAAAACTGTTTTTAAAAACGGTGTCTTCAACTCAAAATACATAATTATATATATATATATATATATATATATACAATAACCGTTTTTCATCCTTGAGGGTTATGTACATTAGATTTTTTTCATGTATTTTATAAATCCCTCATTATTAATCACTTTTCTAATTATATATATACATATATATATATATATATATATATATATATATATATATATATATATATATATATATATATATATATATATATCCTCAATTGGGGATTACACTGCAACCAACTTATATCCAGGTTGAACACCGTGTGCTATACATTGAGAGCAATCAGATATCAGGTCGGCATCGACGTGGTCAAGGCTCTCTATTACGCTAACTTCCAATCTCTATTGATTTACGGAATAATTTTTGGGGTAACAGTTCTCACTCTGATCAAGTGTTAATCACACAGAAACTCGCTCTAAGAACAGTACTCAACCTGAAATATCGAATATCATGCAGAGGAGCATTTAAAAGGAACAACATTCTTACTTTACCAGGATTGTACATTTACAGAAGTCTCCTTTTTTCCGCAAGAACAGCAACTACTTTCTAAACTATAAAACAAGAATTACACAAGAAGAATGAATGAGTATTTTTTTTATCTCACAAATTAACATTAACAGAGCATAGCGCACTGTATATGTGCATAACGTTATATAACTATGTACCCAGAAGCGTCAAGAGTGTCACCGACTATAATGCATTTCGCAAGAGAATTTATAAATTAATTGTTGAATCTGAACCTTATACAATTGTAGAGTTTGAGAAGGCTTGTCAAAGAATTCACTAGGAAACTACTGTTCTGGATTGTAGATGACTAGTTTTCACTTTGTTATCATGTAATAATACCTTTTACCTTTACACAATCAATAGTTATTTGCTGAACAGTTAGATATGAATATTTGTGTATTGGTACAAGAAAGGCCTGATTTTCTGGTTTTACCATACCATAAACAACTTACTTCAAGAATTAGAAAACTGGTACCTAGAGAAAAATTCAAAATATGCAATAAGAATGTTTAACCACTTAAGAAAATATTCTCAAAATTGAAATATAAACTCCATACTTATAATAAATACAACGTGATATATAAAATTAATTGTAATGATTGTGATAAATATTATATAGGTCAAACAACTACAAAATTGAAACAGAGAATTTCACTTCCTCAAAGTAACATTAGAACAAAAAAAGATACATGTGCACTTACTGCTCATTCCATAGATTATTATTATTGTTATTATCATGAACAGGGGTCGTTGTGGCTTCGTTCAGCCTTCCGGAAACCTCGACCGCAAGGATCTTTTGTTCTTTACCCAACTCGTTCATTTAAATCCCAAGGAGGCCATCAATGGTATTGATGAATCCAACGACATCCGTAGGAGCCTTGGTGGTTATTTCATGTGGATCCAGAAACGACATCCCTATGTGACTGGTTCTTAGTTCCGCCAGCTCTGGACACTTGCATACCATGTGTTCAGCCGTTTTTTTCTCCTATCCACATAGCCTGCAGGTTTCATCTGCTGACTTTCCCATGCGATACAAATGACATTTATATCGACAGTGTCCCGTCAGCAGACCCACCATTAATCGAAGCTCAGCTCGTGGCAGCTTAATGAGCTTCCTGGTTTAGGTCGGCGAGAATTCCACAAATCTCTTGGCTTGCGCAAGTCTGGGAGTATTTCTCCAAAGCGTTATTTTGTTTGCCGCTTCCCATTGTTGGACCGCTTTCTGGTATTGGTTTTTTCCAAGCCCACAGAAAGGTCCAGGTCGAACAGGCTTCAGCCTTGAAGCCTTCTTCGCTAGTTCGTCGGCTGTTTCGTTTCCCTCAAAACCACAATGTCCTGGTATCCATAGTAGAGTCACTTTGTTGCCTCTGGTCAGTTGCTGCCTGACTGTCCGTGGTGATATATATATGTATATATATATATATATATATATATATATATATATATATATATATATATATATATATATATATATATATATATATATATATATATATATATATATATATATATATATAATATCTATATATATATACAGGGTGAGTCGGGAGGAACGGACCAAACTTCAGGTGTGTATTCTGCAGGTCGAAATAATTCCAAAAAACTCATTTGTTGTTATCCGATTCTCATTTGTTTTTAAACTATAGGGTAATTGGAATATTTAAATAAGGTCAACCAATATTCAGTTCAAGAGTTTCTCGGACTATGGATTGGTCGCTGTGGTCGTATTAGATGGCCTCCAAGATCTCCAAACCTCACACCATATAACTATTATTTGTGGGGCTGGTTCAAGAACGAGGTATAAAAAGTTGAAGTTGACACTCGGGATGCTCTAAGTCGACGCATTAGAAATACGGCATTTCTTATTAAAGAAAAGCACGAATCAATCAGAAAAGTGTCGAGAGCCCTTCGCAGACGAATGTGTTGCGAGGTTATGGCGGGATTTTCATGCATTTATTAAAAAAATGCTATAAATGAAACCATTTCAATATAGAAAATGTTGTTTTTCATAATGACGCTATAGTTTGGGAACAAATGAAAATCGGATAACAACATATGAGTTTTTTTATATTATTTCGAGCTATAGAATACACACCTGAAGTTTAGTCCGTTCCTCCCGACTCACCCTGTATATATAGATATATATGCGCCTTCGAAAGAATCTGAAAGGATATATATATATATATGGAAAAGATTTAATGGACATAACCCTCTCTATATTATATATATATATATATATATATATATACAGGGCGTTTCCTAAACATGCGGCAAAAATTCAGGGAGCTGTTACTTGGCCTATTCTAAGAATATTTTGTCCTTTGATGTTTTTGGAAAAACCTCTTTGTTTCGAAGATACAGGGCGAACAACATTTTTCATATTTTTAAAATTGATAATAGTATAAATAAAAATGCGTACCGCACTGTGTTCACTAAGTAGGTACAATTTATTTTTAAATGTGTTTGACAACTATAAAAAACGGCCAGTTTTTTGACTTAAAATTGATAAGTTCAGATGGTAAAGGAATACAGATTAACAGATTAAATCGGATCATTGCTGGATGTTACTTAATAAGAAATGATCCTGGTGTTTTTGAAAGGGTTCGGCAGTCAATGAGGAGAAGATTGGATGCTTGTATGCTGGCTGGAGGTGGTCATTTTCAACAGTTTTTGTAGGTCAAGTTAAATTTTCATGTAATTTTTCATAATAAAATGTTATTATCTAAAATTTTGTTTGCCCTGTATCTTCGAAACAAAGAGGTTTTTCAAAAATCATCAAAGGACAAAATATTCTTAGAATAGTCCAAGGAACAGCCCCCTGAATTTTTGCCGCATGTTAAGGAAACACCCTGTATATATATATATATATATATATATATATATATATATATATATATGCGCTCCTTTCAGATTCTTTCGAAGGCACTCTTGAGCGTAGGTATAGAGTGCTAGTGTCTCTAGCCTGTGAAACAGAAGGTTCACTTCCGAGGGACTTGGGTATCCTTGATTTAGGTCCACATATCCCAATGCCTGTACCCCTTTCTGTTTTCGATCCATCAGTGTACCATATGGATAACTTCTTGTCTATACAATTTACAAAGTTCATAGCACTAAGACGATCATCAATGATCGTCTCGAATGGCATTTCGAAATCGTATATGATTGGCATCACATCTGAGGGTTTTGCCAAGAGGCTTGAGTCTAGTTGGTTCAGTATCCTCATATGGATATTTTGATGGCTTCCAGCAGGCTACATTTCCTTACATACAAGTGTAGGGGAGGCAAATCGAGTATGACCTCGAGCGCTGCTATCGAAGTTGTGCACATAGCTCCCGTGGCCCCAACACAAGCTAATCGCTGCAACTTTAGCACCTTGTTGCAAGTAGTGGCCTCTTCGGTTTTTGTCCACCATGCTAGTGATGCATAGGTGTCAACGGGGCGTACCACGGCAGTGTATAACCACAGTACCATTTCTGGTCTCATTCCCCTTGTTTTTCCAAAGAGCCTCTTGCAGGCCCACATGGCCCTTGTGGTTCTGGAAATGGTTTTTTTCACATGCTTCCTCCAGTTGAGCTTGCTGTCCAGGATGACTCCCAGATAGTTACACTCACTGGAGAAATTGAAAGTCTGTCCATTCAGAACCGGAGCTTTCAGATTAAGATTCCTTCTTCTAATAAAGGGAATCAGGGTGGTTTTAAACGGATTTATTGTCAGTCCCTCCTCTTCGCTTCACCTTTCAATTATCCTGAGGGCAGATTGCATTCGGCTGCTCAGTGTGCCGTCATGCCTACCTCTCATGGTTACCACTAGATCATCAGCATACGCCTGAGCGTTGTAACAGTCCGCCGTAAGCTTCTCCAAGAGACCATCAATGACCAGACACCACAACAAGGGTGATAGTACCCCTCCTTGAGGGCATCCCCTACATGTAAGCACTGTCACCTCAGTTTCTCCCAGATAGGCTGTGACAGTTCGCCCTTTCAGCATTGCCGATATCCATTTTACAGTGGTGGGTTCCAACCCTTTGTTTTCAGCAGCATCAGGGCCGCCGCCAGGGCCGGCAAACCGATCAGTCTGCCGGGGCGGCAAATACTAGGGGCGGCAAAATCAGTTTCGTCTTACTAGATTTTTTTTCCTTCGAAAACAAAAACCCGCCTGTTATTGAAAGTGAAAGCGAAAACACGACGAAACTCAGGGCGGCTTTTTGAGCCTGATCAACCAAATATATCACACGTGTACACAAATAAACACAGATAAAAATGCAATTAAACCAATACAAGAGTAAAACTGGCAGAGCTCATGAATAAAAATTCCTGTCAGGTTGTAAATTTCGCCAACGCCTCAGCAGCCTCTCATCCTAGGTACACTCGCTTGTTTACGAGTTTATTATCAAGACGGTCGGTCCCTTTGACGAACATCTGGGACTGTAAAGTTTTTGGGAGGGTTTCTAGCATGGAGGTAGAAGAAGGGGAGGTAGCATATGCTATGTTTCCCTTGCTATGAAAGTGTCACCAAAAATCCGCCATGTTGCGGAGCCAAATTTGTGACGGGAATTTTGTATATTTGAATTTTTACAATCCGAAGTTTGTTCGATTCTCTTTTAATGACCAAAAGATGAATAAATAATGATCGAAACAAATCAAGGAGTCAAAATATCATAAACAATTGCTTCTAATGAATTGGTGAGTTGAATTACGTACGGAATGATTAATTTGTTCCTGTAACTAATTATACATTCTATTTTTTCAATTAAGGTACATACAAATTCAGATAATATGCAATGAAACAAATAGGTAAATTATCTCGTGTACCCCTATCAATTAAAGTTGTTTGCAACAACAATTAAACCATGTATTTACAAACGTCAAAAAATTCAGCTTTTCACCATTAATTTTCGAGTAAGATCAGCATATGCTGTACAAGAAACCATTTCTTATAAGTTTTTTCACTACATACAACTGCCAAAACCAACGAACGAATAATAAATAAGGCCGAAATTGCAGAACCTACAGTTTAAAATACCTCGAAGATGGCCATCTTGGTTTGCCAAATCCGGATTTGTTTTGGTGACACTTTTCAAACGTTATGCCCCCTCCACTTTCTTTACCTCCATGGTTTCTAGGATAATTCAGTAATGATTCTTAATTTCAGTTTGCCAATCGGAAATCTAAATTTTGATATTCGGGAGGGTTTATAATACTCGAGAAATAAGGGTATCAACTCGTTAGTCCTCAGTGTCGTGTGTCGTCACAATATTCAATATTTTTGCTAACCTATATAGTGCTATATAACAGAAATCTTTTATCTATGTTCGGAGTTGTGATTTTCGAACTGAATTACCCTACAAAATTGAAGGTGAGTTCTATAATTCGGTATTTTTTTACCGTCGGATTTCACATTTGAACGATAATAAGTATAAAGCGCTCTCTGCTTATCAACAGTGATGTAGGTGATTTTTTTTGAGTCTTTCATCGGTCGCCTCAGATACGCATATTATTCATGAAGCCATAAAGCGTCGTTTCAATAATTCGAAAAGGCGCCTTTAAAGGAAACATGCCTCGCTGAAATTCGAGGCAGATTAGTATTCTTAATTTATTGGATAATGGTCATAGTAAAAGAATATTTCAATGTTTTTATAAAAATCATTATTAGATACAGGTGAATACTTAAGATTTATATTGACCTCTTTTCATTTACTTAATCAGATTGTTAGAGTTTAAGAACATGGCAACAGGTAATAAATGTCATAAGGTCAAATCACAGAACGAAAACAGTAAGAATAACATGTACCTTATTCTGATCCGGATCTCATTGTCTAGAATTTTCCTTACACACGAGAGCTGTGTTGCCTTTGAATGGAGAATTATTAATAATCAATGAAGAATTATTAATAATCAAAATCCAAGGCGCTCAAATTTTTCTCCTTTAACTTGAGTTCATTTAGTTTCGTACACTAAAAGCAGGGAGTATTTTCATTGTTTCTCGATATTTTGTGTGTGAATGCATTTTAGAATGCATTTTCATTAAATATATAACATATCTTAAACAAATGCATTTGTACTTGAATCGAATTTTTACATACGCGTTTATATTTATCGGTATCGTGTATCCTAGAAACTGTCGTATAATGATTTTATCAAATATGGAAAATACTTTTGGGATACCCTTATCGAGAAAAGCTTTTCAAAGTTGAAAATGAAAAATTTTCTACGATCAACAATGGCCCAAGATAGATCATCTGATCTAGCCATTATATCCATTGAACATGAGATAGTCAATAATCTCGATATATCTCAAACAATTCATGACTTTTGCGAGTTGAAGGAGAGAAGGAAGAAATTTATTTGAGGTCGAACATTTTAGTCTGATGGTTCTAGTTCACTTTTATACATGCGATGGCCGGTATATATGTTTCTTTTTATTATTTTTTATTTAATATGATTTTTGTATAAAACATATTTATAGTTATATTTTCTTCGTTACTGAATTTTTTTGCCCCTTGATCAAATTTTGGAAGAGTTTGTTATGAGTCCCAAACTCAATACATCACAGCAAGTTGGCAAAATATAATTTTCCCGGGGCGGCAAAATTTCATTTAGCCGGGGCGGCAAAATGTCTGGCGGCGGCCCTGAGCAGCATTGCATATGGAGTCATGTAGGGTATTGTCAAAGGCCCCTCTAATGTCTCAGAACATTGCCAGCATTCTTCTTTGAGGTGAGAGTGCCTTCTACGTCCACGAGGAGGTGGTGCAGGGCGTCTACTGTAGATCTACCCGCCCTATAGGCAAACTGTTTATTATGGAGCTTCGAGCTTCCCCTTATGTTTTTATCAACAATTTTCTCCATGGTCTTCAGAAGAAAGGAGGTTGAGCATATGGGTCGGTATGATTTAGGTTCTGAGGAACTTCTTCTCCCCATTTTGGGTATGAATGCTACCCTTGCTTTCCTCCATGATTTAGGAATATAGCCCCATGCATAGCTGGCTCTGAAAAACTCTACCATTGGGGGTATAATGAGGTCGCCACCCATCTGAAAAATGGCCAGGAAAACCCCATCCATACCTGCAGATTTGAAGGGCTGAAAAGTATTTATCGCCCATTCAACCCTTCTTCGTGTGAACAATCTCCCAGCTTTCTGAAAGTCCCACTTGGAGGGCCTAATCCATTCCCTCTCAAAGACTGAATCGCTAGTGCTAATCTGTTGAGAACCAGGAAATAGAGTCTCCAACAAGACACTTAGGCTCTCTTCAGGATCACTCGTGTAGTTCCCACATGGCTTCATTATTTGGCCGATTGGATTGGAATGATCTTTGGATAGTGCTTTTTGAAGTCTAGCTGCAGGGGCTGTCTTGTCTATTCGCTCGCAAAAGTTTCTCCAGGACTGCCATTTGGCTTTTCTAACCTCCTTGTTGTAGTTCGTCAGAGCCTCTCAATAGGCATCCCATCAGGGAATGTCCCTTTGAATCGTTTTCTTCCTGAGTGGAGAGCTTCTTTCATATGCTCCTTGCAGACACGACGCAAAGTGAGCAGAAGCATTTTCGAGCTCTTCTATAGAGCTTATGTTGTATACAGAGCCTTCCAGTTCTGACCTCAGATGGGCTACATAAAGTTCCCAATCGAATTTTCTGGGAATTCTGCACACAACATTCGTCGAAGCAATCGCTTCAATTTCGAATTCTATTGCCATATGGTCCGACATGGATGGTTCATTCGAGACCGTCCAGCCTTTGACCATATCTGCAATATATGGCGTAGCCAGGGTTAGGTCTATTCCTTCCCTTCTAATCGCGTCCATAAAGATCGGACTGTAACCCACATTCCCAATTTTTGAATAGGGAAGATGGGGTGAGTGATACCTCATTTGAAAGGTATTTTTATACTGATTTCAGCACAGTAATTGTTTTTTCATTTTATGCATTAGTTGTCGAAATACAGGGTGTCCATTTGAAAACGAAACAAACGAGATTACAGACGAAATAAATTTTTTCGATAGAAATGCTCGGACAGGTCGATTTCTGTTTCGAGGGGGACAACTTAAGATGTAGGTTACGGACGCTTAGCGCTTCAACCCTTGCTACTATAACCCTCACCCCAAATTTTTGAATAGGAAAGATGGGGTGAGTGATACCTCATTTGGAAGGTAATTGTTTTTTCATTTTATGCATTAGTTCTCGAAATTTTCTCGACATTTGAAAATGAAGTGGTGTTTCCATGTTTCTTTTGTGAAAAACCTTTCAAATGAGGTATCACTCACCCCATCTTCCCTATTCAAAAATTGGGGGTGAGGGTTGTAGTAGCAAGGGTTGAAGCGCTATGCTTTAATCAAGCTACTCATATTGCCAGTTGGTCTCTATTGTCTTCTCAAAAAATCAAACTGGGGATGAAATAACAACAGACATCATGCGGATTGAATTCAGCGGTTTACATTCAGCGTTAATTATCTGGTATCATGAAGGAAAAAATGAAACAATATTTATAGCTAGCCAACGATGACTTCTACGAATATTTGGATGATGAAATGTGTAATCTTGTATCAGATAGAAATAGGCTCTGTTTTTGAGTTTTCAATATCGCTTCTCGAATTGATTGAATTCCTGTCCTTCTTTATTTCTAGCATTTCACAAAATAATCTCTTCCCCATGTTAGTTTGAGTGCCCACAAAAGTGCCACTTTCAAAATCAAATGAGTGCAATTCATTGAGGGCATGCTCAGCTAAAGCTGTGTTATTGTCTTTACCTCCATTGGTATTGTGTATATTAACGCAGTCTCTTTTGTGTTCAGCAATTCTTGTTTCAAGAGACCCATTAGTCAGACCTATGTATACCCTGCTAGAATGCCTACGAGGTATTCTATAAATAACATTTGATCTCAAGTCCAGGGCTGTTTCCGACTTCAATTTGGAATAAAAAACCTTGACTGTATTGGCCGGTTTGAATGCTATTTCCACTTTCTCATCTCTTAAAATATTGCTCATTCCCTCGGAAAGTCCCCCTACATAAGGAATCTTGAAATATCTCTTGCCGTAGTTTGTTGTCTAAAATTAGTTGTTTCATTTCTATTTAGGATTCTTCTAATCAGTGACACAGGGTAACTTTTCCCAATTGAGAAACTCTTAATTTTATAAAGGGAGATCCGACAAAAGTTACTATTGAACGTAGGGAATAATCGATCTTGTGAACTTCGGGTTAAGAGCAAGTACCATTATTTCATTTCAAAAATTTGAGTGAAGCATCATCAATTCGCCCCTGCTTGTGTGTATAAAAAATTGTTTGGTAATTATTAAATCTATCATAAAGTTCCTCTGGTAATGATTCCATAAGCCTTGACTTGCAAGATGCTTCTTGAGAAGACCAACCTTCCAATGTGAATAACTCACTTCAACATTCAAAAGCCTTTTCTTGAAATCATCAATAACCTTGTGACATCTATTTTTGAAATAGAAAGAGTGCATTTTGGAAATTTGAATATGTGATTCGGACAAACAAGCTGGTTCTTACATGTCAAGAGAAACCTTCTATGGTTTTCATAATGTAATAATTTCCTATTCGAACCCAGCCAAGATTGCCGATCCGTGACTATATTATTTCCTTACATTTTCCTTACATGGTCAAAGAAACTACTTGTAACATTCATCCTCGAGTCGATGGTATCTTCACTGGAATGATAAATTTGGATAATATAAAAACCTTTGTGATAATATGGCTTAGTAATGATAGGGTTCTTTTAGGTCTTGATTACAGAGAATCAATTAGACAGAATGCCGACGTTTCGATTTCTTTTGAATTTTCATCAGGGTTCTGCAATAAACGACACATATAGATATAGAAATTCAATCAGAACATGAAAAAAATACAATAGACAAAAATGAGAAACATAAACATAATTAGGAATTATGTTTTATTATACTTCCAGGCACTCGAAATATCACTTCCGAGTTAATAATTATTAAAACAAATAAAAATATTCTCATCAACCCTAAAATATAATCCGTCTATCAGGCGGATATTCCTGAGCACACCTAGTTGCAGATGTCCGTTGCTAAGTGTTAATATTAATAGTTATAATTTTTTATGCATGTTCGAATTTCATTCATGTCGGAGAGATTTCATGGCCCACCATGAAATATACAACTATAAATATGGATTTTGCTGAATTTTGTATCTCGAATTTATTAAAGATTAGTTTGTGATACATCAATGTTTTCAGAAAAAAATGCAAATATTTGACTTTCAAATATGCAGGGTCTTCCATTTGAAAAAAAATGTTGCTCTCATAAACACCTCCTCTCAAAAGTGTACATTTTCGTAATCCCGTGTATTCCAGAAACAAATGAAGTTGAAATATATCTGTTTGTGGATTTGAAAGTCTCACAAAAAAGGGACACAGGTTCGCTAAAGTCGCATGACTCTATTTTCAATGATAGCTGAGGTACAGTGCAGTGTCAACCAATTTGGGACACAGTTCCCACGAGAGACCTCACCTCTTCTATGCCTCGGTCATTTTGTTGCCAATGATCATCTTAGATGAAATTGAGGAAGAGAGATTCCTTCGATACAGGTGATTGTTTATATTTCACTCAACATCTATCTCAGCTATTGGTCGTACACAAAAGTTCAAATGGGCAAATTTGTATTATTTTTATAGGCATACAGATTTCGGTACTAAAAAATGAATGAAGGTTTCGTTATGCTAAAAATTCTATGTGAATATTGTTTTTCAAATAGCACACCCTGTATTTCATTTTCCTAATCAGAAGAGCTCCTTCTTCTGCTTTCGGTTGAGATCTTTTTCGGCAGTTTCTAAAAATTTTATGTTTTTTCGTCCTAATCTAATAGTCTAAGAGCCAGCGTTCGGCAGACTTACGGTATTTTAGCAAACTTCATATTAATGTCAGGTATACTATGACACCTACCGTAGGTGAAATGGAGATTCGCTATGCTCGGCGATGGTTCCTTGGAGCGTGGCCGGAAGACCAAAAACGTGAAAATTGGCTTTTTCAACGTGATAGTAGATATATTGTAGTATACACTTTTCTATATTAAAGAATTCAACGGCAGACATTTATTCCGGTTTCAAGTGTAATTTCTAGGTTCATGAAAATCGGAAATTTCATGAAAAATAACGTTATTTCAGCAAGGCTGTAAGTTATGTATGTTATTCATATGATTATCAAATACACATGACGAGGCCGACAGATAGGTCGGTTCTAACATGCAGGCAGACCACATGATACTTTGGGTGTCGTGCTGATGAGAACGTACGATTCTTTCTGTTTTACTCCTCATTTCATTATGAACTATTGTTTGAGCAATGCTGCAATTTACACATGGTATTCATACTATCATCATGTATACATATTGAAATGAAACAGACAGATATATCGGTTCTAACATGTAGGCAGACCACATAATTCATTCGCTGTCGTGTTAATGAAATTGTAAGATTCTTACTATTTTACTTTCCATTTCATTGAGAACTAGTGTTTCAGCAGGTCTGCAATTCACACATGGTATTCAATCTATCATAGTCTGAACACAATGAAAGAAAACAGACAGATATTTCGGTTCTAACATGTAGGCAGACAAAAAAATTCATTCGCTGTCGTGTTAATGAAAGTGTGAGATTTTAACATTTTACTCTTCATTTCACTGGGAAAAACTTTTTCAGCAGGTCTGAAATTCACACATGGTATTCATACTATTTTAGTCTATACTCAATAAAAAAACAGACAGATATATCGGTTCTAACATGCAGGCAGACAACAGAATATATTCGATTTCGTGTTAATGAAATTGTGAGATTTTTGCTTTTACTTTTTTACTCCATGTTTCAATGAGAATCAGTCTTTTAGCAATGTTGTAATTCCCACATTGTATTCATATTATCATTCTGTATACATAATTAAACAAAACAAACAGATATATCGGTTCTAACATGTAGGCAGACAACAGAATACATTCGCTGTCGTCTCAATGAAAGTGTGAGATTTTTACTTTTTTACTCCTCATTTCACTGGGAACTACTGTTTCAGCAGATCTGTAATTCATACATGGTATTCATACTTTCATAGTCTATTCACAAAAAAAGAAAACAGACAGATATATCGGTTCTAACATGCAGGCAGACCTGCAGAAACAGTGTTTCCCAGTGAAATGAAGAGTAAAAAAGTAGAAATCTTACAATACAGCGAATGTATTTTGTTGTCTGCCTTCATGTTAGAACCGATATATCTGTCTGTTTTGTTTCATTATATATACATTATGATAATATGAATATCATGTGTGAATTACAGCATTGCTAAAACACTGGTTCTCATTGAAATGTGGAGTAAAACAGTAAATGTAAAAATTTCACACTTTCATTATCACGACAGCGAATGTATTTTGTTGTCTGCCTGCATGTTAGAACCGATGTATCTGTCTGTTGCGTTTCGTTGTGTATAGATTATGATAATATGAATACCATGTTTAAATTGCAGACCTGCTGAAGCAGTAGTTCCCAGTGAAACGAGGAGTAAAAAAGTGAAAATCTCACACTTTCATTAACACGATAGCGAATGCATTTCTTTATCTGCCTACATGTTAGAACCAATATATCTGTCTGTTTTTTCTTATTGTGTAAAGACTATGATAGTTTGAATTTCATGTGTAAATTGCAGATCTGCTGAAACAGTAGTTCTCAATGAAATGGAGAGTAAAATAGTAAAAATCTTACAATTTCATTAACACGACAGCGAATGTATTATGTGGTCTGCCAACATGTTAGAACCGATATATGTGTCTGTTTTATTTCAATATGTATACATGATTATAGTATGAATACCATGTGTAAATTGCAGCATTCATGAACATGAACATCTGAAAAACTATCATGTATATTCTTTCATGAAATCATATAGGGGTCCCATAATGAGACCGTAAAGCTTCTAGTGGATCTTCTAGACTTTATTTGGGACACTTTCAAAGCAGATCATATTGAACAAAAATGCTTCGTTAAAGAGCTAGAGCGCTCTGAAGATGACTTCCAAGCAACACTTTCTGTCACATATCTATGCAAAGCTCCGTCATTTAAAGTGTTGAAAATTTATACATCGACTTATATCAAGACGGGAGGCATTTCACCCCAGAAATTCTGTACACTTAAATTTCAAAACAGTCAATAATTCCAAAAACTGCCAAATATTTCCATATAATTTCAAAATTTAGAGTAGGTCATTCCCAAAATTTTGAATAATTCCAAATAATTCCAGAAAACTCCATTCATTCCATTAATTAAAGAAACCTATAATATTATATTCGAAAAAAATTCATCATGAAGCTACCATAATAAACTCCAAATTTTATTTATAATTTCGTCGTCAAATGGAAAATTGGAAGCGTACAATGATAGGTACTTTTCGCATTTTTCATCGTTCATGAGTAAGCTTGATTGAAGAAAAAGAATATTATACCATATTCTCATTTGACTTTTAAATTTATTAAAAATAGGTATCAATCAAACATCCTGAAAAAATTAAATTACTTACGTGATATGTGCAGCATCATCAATTGTTTCAAATTTTGTGATCTTACCCTGGCAAAAATCAGCACTTTGGCCTGTCGGCTGCTCAGTTATATCGGTGAGGGCTGAGTCGAAAAAAAGAGAACTGACGAAATCGATTACTCTCTTCATTGTTGGGCGCCAGGCTTAAAAATAAGCCAAGGTATATAACTGAATTATCAAAAAAACAGAAACTTGCCTGAAGAAGAAATAACAACAAAAAAACTAATAATCGGTATATTTGAAAAATTTCACAAAATTGGAATTAAAAAAAATTGCTGAAGGCTGAAATCTATAATTCAAATAACAGAACGTTAACAAACTTTTGAATAGTTACTGATCTCTTATCCCCTGCTGAAATCGATCTTCAGATTCTCAAATTCTGTAGTGTCTGGTGATGGCAAAATGGCGGATGAGGGAAATGCGAAGATGGTTCCTGATTTTCTGGAGATAAACATCAGCTTCGTAGATGTTGGTTGAGCTGACACCGTCGTACGGCTTCTATACGAAGGATTTCCTTGAAATCTCTGTCTCCCAATAAAAAAAAAAACAGGCAACTCTTTTCTCCTATACAGGGTCTTTCACGAGGAACCTCACCCATATTTATACGGGAAACTACTGAACGTATTTTCATGAAATTCAGCACTTTTATGTATTTCACGATGCTCATGAAATCTAAAATATTTTCAAGGCATGAGCACCTCCGGTTTTTCCGGAAATGACGTCAACTTCCGTTTTTCAAATTAGAACACCATTTTTTTATTGCAGAAATAGATTCCTTAGAAATTTTCAAGTTATTTTGATGTAACATTTTTCAGTTTTGGTTGGAAAACTCTCTCTGAGCGGGAAAATTCGAAAAAAAATCGAAAATAGAGCTCCGCTGAAACAAGAATAACTTCGAGGTTTTTGGATGGAAAATTTTCATTTTTGGGATTTTTCAAGATGTAAAATTGATGTATTCACTTTAAAAATCGAAATCGCGATTCATGATACAGGGGGTGAAAAAATCGCTTTCAAAGTTAGGGATGACAAAATCGTGAAAAATCAATTTTTTCAAATTAGAACCCCATTTTTTTATGGCAGATATTGAATCTACGTTAAAAAATAATGTGAGTGTATGCATCACACCCTTACCCTAAAATGGATATTTTCTGAGTTATTCACAAAAAACTGTTTTTCGTCTTGAATTTTCAGCTATTTCTTTTCCCTTCACGCCAAAAAGATGAAATTTTCAGGAACTGTTATTTTAACCATGCTGTAGATTTTACTACCCTATTATGCAAGAGAAAAAAGTTACAGGTTGTTCCTAAATAGATGGCGAATTTTGATTCGAATTTGTATCAGAAACCTCTTCATTTCAACTAATCGGCCATCGGTTTTCTCTCCAGTGATAAATAAATAATTCCTTGTGAACCATATGCAAAAACTTACCATGTTTTACATTCTTTTTTTTTTTCAATGATAGATATCATTGATTACATCTGCCAAATTCCTCTTTATTCAGTAGCATTTTGTGTTTACTATTAATTTGGTGATAATTCGTATTAAGTTATAAAATCGATCACTATGCCTAATTTTACCAATGAAGATTATTTAAATCTCATTCTACTTCATGGAGAATGTAATAAAGTTGTAGATAGAACGATTCGACTGTTCATTGAGAGGTTTCCTGACCGACCCAGACCAACGAGAGATACCATTAATAGAACCATGACAAACTTGAGAAATGTCGGATCTTTCGTTAAGAAAACTATACACAGAGAAAAAAGTGTAGTAGAAGATGAGAACAACGAAATAACAGTTCTTGCATATTTTCGTGTGAATCCTCAAAATTCTCTCAAAGATACCGATTTTGATCTGGGATTATCTCAATCGAGTGTTTGGAGAATATTAAAAAAACATAAAATGCACCCATATAAATTCAATAGGGTACAGCATTTGAAGGAAACTGATTTCGTCAGGAGAACAGAGTTTTGCGAAGCTATGATGATTCGATTTCAAGAGAATGAAAACTTTTTGGACTGTATAATTTGGACAGATGAATCTAAATTCACAAAAAACGGTTCTTTCAATAGGCATAACAGTCATTATTGGGATGAAGAGAACAACTCCACTTAATAGTAAACACAAAATGCTACTGAATAAAGAGGAATTTGGCAGATGTAATTAATGATATCTATCATTAAAAAAAAAAGAATGTAAAACATGGTAAGTTTTTGCATATGGTTCATAAGGAATTATTTATTTATCACTGGAGAGAAAACCGATGGCCGATTAGTTGAAATAAAGAGGTTTCTGATACAAATTCGAATCAAAATTCGCCATCTATTTAGGAACAACCTGTAACTTTTTTCTCTTGCATATTAGGGTAGTAAAATCTACAGCATGGTTAAAATAACAGTTCCTGAAAATTTCATCTTTTTGGCGTGAAGGGAAAAGAAATAGCTGAAAATTCAAGACGAAAAACAGTTTTTTGTGAATAACTCAGAAAATATCCATTTTAGGGTAAGGGTGTGATGCATACACTCACATTATTTTTTAACGTAGATTCAATATCTGCCATAAAAAAATGGGGTTCTAATTTGAAAAAATTGATTTTTCACGATTTTGTCATCCCTAACTTTGAAAGCGATTTTTTCACCCCCTGTATCATGAATCGCGATTTCGATTTTTAAAGTGAATACATCAATCTTACATCTTGAAAAATCCCAAAAATGAAAATTTTCCATCCAAAAACCTCGAAGTTATTCTTGTTTCAGCGGAGCTCTATTTTCGATTTTTTTTTCGAATTTTCCCGCTCAGAGAGAGTTTTCCAACCAAAACTGAAAAATGTTACATCAAAATAACTTGAAATTTTCTAAGGAATCTATTTCTGCAATAAAAAAATGGTGTTCTAATTTGAAAAACGGAAGTTGACGTCATTTCCGGAAAAACCGGAGGTGCTCATGCCTTGAAAATATTTTAGATTTCATCAGCATCGTGAAATACATAAAAGTGCTGAATTTCATGAAAATACGTTCAGTAGTTTCCCGTTTAAATATGGGTGAGGTTCCTCGTGAAAGACCCTGTATAGAAAACGAGATCAGTATCGTAGGCAAGTAAAATCACAAATTCCGAATCGTTCTGTCCAAAAAAATTAATCAAAAAAATATTACACAAAAATCTGTGAGAAATTTAGAGAAATAGTCAATAAAACAAAAAATACAAAAAAGTACAAAAAAAAAAAATAATCCTTTCTGAAATTTAGAAGAATAATCAAGTTAAAAAAATTACAAAAAAACTAATGTCTCAGAAATTCCGAAAAATAAAATTCGGAAGGAAAAATCAAGTCAATTGAAAGGTAGACAATAAGCTTGATTCTAAATTAGTCTCAACCGACCAGAAATAGGAGATCGAATCTTCCTGGTGAATGCCAAAAAAAGGAATAAAGGTATGTTAAAAAAAATATTGAAAACAATGAAAAAATGATTTGGGAATGTAGAACTAAATTGAAGTGGAAAAATTACTATTCTATATTCCAATATCAAATAAAGAAAATTAAGAATACTTAACTAAATCAGGCACAGGTACTGAGAGAAAATAAGGCAAAATCGTAACCAGGAAAATCGACAAATCGCTATCTCTGCTCACTTGAAAGCACAAGTTCAGAATTCTTCGAATTTTCATTCCTCTCGATTAACATCGTGAAAAATCCTCGAGACCACCCGATTTCAATCGATCCTAATCGAACAATTCTATCATCAACGCTGACATGAGCGCGCAAGAGATCTTCAGATGCCGCCAGTGGCGTCTCACATAAGGGGACGACTTAAACGTTACAATTCTTCATGAAAAATAAACTTCATATATTGCAGGAATATAATATACAGGGTGAGTCGGGAGGAACGGACCAAACTTCAGGTGTGTATTCTATAGCTCGAAATAATATAAAAAAACTCATATGTTGTTATCAGATTTTCATTTGTTCTCAAACAACAGCGTCATTATAAATTATATTAAAATAGTTTCATTCATAGCATTATTTTAGAAATGCACGAAAATCCCGCCATTAACCTCGAAACACATTCGACTGCGAAGGGCTCTCGAGGATTTTCTGATTGATTCGTGATTTTCTTTAAAAAGAAATGCCGTATTTCTAATGCGTCGAATTAGAGCATCGCGACTGTCAACTTTAACTTTGTATACCTCGTTCTTGAAGCAGCCCCACAAACAATAGTTCAATAGTGTAAGGTTTGGAGATCTTGGAGGCCCACTAATACGACCACAGCGACCAATACATAGTCCGAGAAACTCTTGATCTGAATATTGGTTGACCTTATTTAAATATTCTAATTACCCTATAGTTTGAAAACAAATGCGAATCGGATAACAACATATGAGTTATTGGAATTATTTCGACCTGCAGAATACACACCTGAAGTTTGGTCCATTCCTCCCGACTCACCCTGTATATTCAAGAAAAAATATAAATATTCCATAAAATAAAAAAAACAACACAAAACAATTATTTCCCATGAACCACCGTAAAATAATAGTGAGACAAAAACTAACTAATATTATTTTCCCAGCTCCTTAATTTCTCTGTATCTTTTGACTATATTTATTCTATCACTTCTTTCGATTGAAAAAGGCTGATCCCCGATCAGTTTAAAGAGGCCATAAAATATAAATGCTGCGTCGATAGTCTGAATATCGTCTCTTTTCGGCCAGTAAAATTATTTCATTTTATCTTTCAAGAACTTTACTGTGATTTTATTTTTTCTTGAGATAGGACACGCCCAATGAAATAATTTTCGTCTTAAAATACAGCGTAATATTCATCATTTACGATGGATATACATTCATCATTGCAGGGGCGGCCTTAGCCATTACGAGGCCCCGGGCGGGAATTCTTCGCGAGGCCCTTTTTCCTTCGTGAAAAGGATGTGATGCGAAAGTAAGTCCGGTTGTTAGGTATAGGTTATTGTCACATTTGACAAGAAATGCTAAAGTTTCATAAAGATATAAAATTTGAAGATTAATTAAAATATAATAACATTATATAACATATAAACATTATAACATTGGGAGATTTACAAAAGTCACAAATAAAGAAATGTTAAATTTAAAATTCATGATTGCGGCTTTTCCTAGCACTGAAATATTCAATTAAAGTATCATAATCGATTGAATGAGCTCATTTTCTATTGATAAAATAGCAAGGGCTGAAAGCCGATCTTGTGTCATCGTCATCGAATTCCTTAAATATATTTTCATGATTTTAATTGTAGAAAAACTTTCAGCAGACTCAACTGTAACAGGTGTGGTGGCAATGATTCTCAAGATTATTTCTATTGTGGGGTAAACTTCAGTTAAATTTTTTTCAATTATGTATTTTGCACCGAGACAATGTCGTCGTTTCCTTCATACACACGGATGAACATATTCAGTTCTTCACACAATTCATGTCCATCAATATCATATGATTCTCCCACCGTCATAGATATTTGCAAAAGTCGCTGCAATGTTTTAAAAGCTTCCTATCATTTTTTTCAGCTGAATTAGTATTAGAATTACTTACCGGCAATGAATGATTCGTAGAGGTTTTTTGATCATAATATTTCATATATATATATTTGAAGATCCACTTATATTTTCTTGTTCGTGCTCTCTTTTGATAGCTCGTTTCCTTTTTGAACTACCCGACTCGAATTTTCTACCGGCATCTCAATCACGCGAACTCATTTCGACAATCTTGTTGAATTTCGCAAAAAGTGTCAGAATAGTATATTATTCGATGAGCACATAATTATGTGCGAATAGAATACTATACTTTGTCCACGACTTCCTCGGTGAAATTCGAATTTATCTGCAATTTCAACAATGACAATAGTTATCAATAGCGTTGACACAATTTTCTGTGTTCACTGAAAATTCCAAGCTCACGATAAATGTCAAAATTTCACTTGACATCGATTATCATTGTAACCTAATAACAAAGAAAAATATTTCATGAATATAAATGAAACAACTTCTTCAATAGTTTTTCACCTTCATTGCAAGATACTTTTCATCACACGCTTCAGAAATAAATTTTTTTATTTCTTGGCAAAAAAATACTCAAGCTTTTTTCGGCCGAAAGCCTTTTAATTTCATTTTCAAAAGTGAACGCAGTTTTTTCATAGTTTTCGATATCGATGCCTTCATTTATGTTGAAAGTAGTCTTCAGCATGGAATAATGTGACCACAATGTTGATGGTTTATAGTTTACTGAGAATTTCGAGAAATATGCCAATAAATTTGCCTCAGAAAATGATTGGATTTTGTTCGCTGCTTTCCATGAAGTTGTTAAACACTTCTAGGTAGAGATTTCGTGATTTTTCCGGTGGAGTACACAACATTTCTTCATCACTTTCGATTTCCATGATAAATTCAAGAATAATTGCAATTTATGAGACGCAATTTTTTTCTACACTGACGTTTCAAATATTTTTCACTCTGTCAAACTAAATCGAATATGAAACTTCATAGAAAACACATCATCTGGATATATTCGCTACTTCTTGGCATCGCCAGATCGGTGTGGGAGTGAAACTCTTCGCCTTCCACGCGGTTGTCCCAGGTTCGAATCCAGGGCGAGATTTATTGGATGGAATAATTTATAGCAACTTTTTTCAAACCGTTTGATAATGACTTCAAACCTGTTGAATAAACGGGTTGTAAAATGATCATAATGTTTCTGAAAGCTCACTCGTAATGTACGGCTTATAGGGTAGTCGTGGACAAATAATTTTTAAGTAACACATAGTTTTTTCACACTTTTTCGGTTCTTCACTATGAAAATGACCGTTTGCTCATTCCGTTCTAATGAACCAAACCAATTGAACCACAAGTTTTGGACTTTGGAAATACAGCGGGGGTTGAAAAAGAGAGGAGTAGCGAAATTCCCACAGATGGTGATAATAAATGATGAAAGTTCTATTAGGTATTTTGAAAAGAGATATTCGGTTTCGAAGAGAAGACCATAAAAATGAAACTGTTTATTTGAATGATCCAGATGAACAGAATAGAAAGTTTCATGAGAAATGGCACCATCTTGTATGCATATTTCTATTGAAAACAGTGGATCTTCACGATATTTCTATCGAGAATTTCTCTTCAAAATCCACCATATATGACTTTTCCTGTGATTGTCCGAGCGATAGAGGAGCCACTAATTATGTGTTTGATTGAGGGCGTGAAGTCCCAGATGTATCAAGTCCTAATGCTCAGAGCACTTCGTGGTAGTGTTGTGCAACTTGGATTCTTTTGAGTATCCGATATACTAAAACAACTATTATGTATTGGATAAATTTATTGGATAGTAGGTATCCAAATTCATACTTACAATAGTCACACTGAAAAGAACGGCTTGAGAAACTAACGAAATGAATTAATTTCTCAATTCAATGAGCTCTAAATGTGAATGAAGAACCAAAAACAATAGAAGTTTTCCATCAGAAAAAATAGAATATAACAAAACCGATCCCAATATTCTTATCCCTAATCACTAGATTTGAAAAAAAAAAAACAGATTTCGCTCTCCTCCTTCCGTAATTCTCTATAATGGAATGAATTCATTCATAAGACGAAAATTCAACGATTATTTCGAAGGGACCTCCAAAGAAGGGTCAACAGGGCTATAAATATTTTATGAGGTTTCAACATCTGGGATAAGTAAACATTGTTCCTAAATACTCAGATAATTTTCACCCTAATTGTGTTGTGTGCATTTTATTCTACCTACTGATCTGGTAGATCGGACATCTGGTGCCTCAATTACCCATTCGGAGGTTCCAACAAAGCGCAATATTCAAAAACTACAAAATGGTTTCTTCAATTTTGTTCTGAATGAATGTATTGGTTAACTAACTTTATTAGAATTTGCCCTAATATTCAAATGATCTGAATCAAAATCAAAATTTGCTCGGGTTGTTGCGCGCGAGGCCCCACCAAGAGCGAGGTCCCGGGAGCTGGTGTTCCCTTATTGTTTTTTTGTACTTTTCGGAAATTATTTTTTTTTTTGTATTACCATAAAACCTTCTTATTCTATCGGTACTGACCCGACCCCTTCCTTCCTATAATCACTTGCTCCAAGATGATTTTTTATCACAATATTTTTTTGTCCTGGAAGTAACTTTCAGAGAAGTTCCACTCTCGGAACAATCGACATTGGTAAGGCTATGGTCCAAGTCTCTTTCTAAAACATTATTCGAACCATCACCTTTTTCAATTATTTCCGAGACTTCTCCAGAGCTTCGTTTTGTTCCAAAAATTCTTTTTCATTTTCAGTTTCACAAAGGTCAACGAAGTCTACTGCAGTTTCGTTATTAACGTCAAAATTATCTTATTGATCGACGTTTAAGTACAGCTCTGCTAATGGATGGGGGGAGCGTGGGTTGGTGTGTCCGATGTCCATTGGCTAATCGTTTCCACTTCATATCGGTTTCAATCGATTTTTTTTCAAGAATGGCAACGATGCATCAATAACCAACTGACATAGACCTCTATGTCCTAAATGTTCATTCTTGGATACTAACTTTTTATATTCCACAGCCACAGGTGCAGATTTTTCTGACTGCTTGAGTCAATAAAAACTTTCATCCTTTTCAATTTTTTATTACCATTGTAGACTTTGTCGCAGTCACAAAGTATCCAGCGAATACCGACTTTTGAACTTGGTTCGCCTTTGTCCTGGGTTTTTCTGATCATTCGGTAGATCACAAAGTCGAACCATGGTCACAAGTCGGTATTTACCGGATACCTTGTGACTGTGGCACAGCTAAGAAGCAATAGAATTGAGGATTACGAAGGTTGCTATCGCCTCAACCAAACAGAAGAATCTGCACTGAAGGAACATGCTCTAACCGAGGGACACAATATACTTTTTTTCCAAATACAGAGGTCATTTCAAAAAAGGAAAGTTACTATCCCAGGATGAACATAAGAGCCATAGAAATGTATAAACATAAAAAAACAGAATAAATGTTCCTATACTATGAAGCGCATGGTTGCCAGGTTCCGCTGAAACCCATACGCAGTGTGACGATGAGTCAATGAATATCAGACACATCAACGCACGCCTCCTTTCTACATTAGCGAAGCTGAAATTACTGGCTCCAGATTGAACTAGACAACAAAGCGGTGATTCTACAGTCAATTTTCATTCTAAAACTAAGAATTCGTTGAAGATGATTACCGCAGATGCAGGCGAAACATTGGGTGAAATATAAGTACTAGCGTACAACATAATCCCAACTCAGAGCGGTCCAGTTACAATCTTAGACCAAGAATCCTCTGAAGATGCCTACCGCAGATGTAGGCGAAACGTTAGGTGAAATAATTCCTGATAGACCACGGCCAATAAGCCCGGAAGACTTTCCTAATGTCATTAGGTGTAATCATTCTGACTGGACCATTGAGTTACAATCTTACACCAAGAATCCTCTGAAGTTGCCAACCGCAGATGTGAGCGAAAAGTTAGGTGAAATATTTATTAATAGACCATAGCCAATAAGACCGGAAGACTTCTTCAATGACGTTATATCCGTTCTTGAAAGGCTTAACCAATCTAAGAATGACATAACAAAAATAAAATGGCATGATAGCCGGTTATGAAAGCCTGAATCACTTTTTGTGTAATTATTACCTAGTGTAATTCATAAGTTTAACTGAAGAGCTACCCACCGCCTCACCCATTTTGAAACAGATTATAAGCTCTGAGAGATTCTTCCAGAATGAAGTCCGTACATACGCTGAAAACAAATCTGAAGTTGAAGAAGTTCTGTTTTACTTCCCGCCTTTCAGTATATTGTGAATACATATTTCAATTTTGATCACTTCCTACTACAATTGTAGTAGAAGTGTTATACATCGCACAACATAATATAATAAATTGAAACACAAGTCGCTTATTCGATAGCTTCAGTGATAAATTGCACTAAACACAATTAGATAAAGCACGAAGTGAATTTTTGGCAAGCACTATAAAATGACACTTATTCGTTCTTCGGCTTATTGCTGTTGAAATACAAGAATGTTAGGTTATGACTAATACGCACGCGCACACGTTACATAATTCCAAATAATTCAAAATAATTCCTAATAACTCCAAAGAATTCCTAATAATTCCAAAGAATTCCTAATAATTCCAAAGAATTCCTAATAATTCCAAATAATTCCAGGTAATTCGGAAAAATTCCGAATAATTCCAAATAATTCTAAAAAATTACAAATAATTCTAATAATTCCCAATGACTCCGAATTTTGTACGCTGAAATTCCGAGGTGAAACACCCCTCGTATCACGATCACGCATCGAATGGTTTGAGTGAATTTTTTTTCATCTCAATCAAAGTCGTGTGATTCTGGGAGGGCGAAGTGTACTTTTCGTACAACTTCTTCATCTATCATTATTTTACGAGTCATCAAATTCATAAACTTAGTTATTTTTTCGTGAGAAAAGGTGCTATTGTGTGACATCGCCCAGTTGCACCAGTTCAGTGAGAAATGGATTTGAAATTTTCTTTCTTCATCTTTTAGTGAATCAAATGATTATTGTATCAATTTTTCTATGATGCGAAACTTTCATAGAATGAATGTAATCAAGTACAGGAAATATTGTGAAGATTTGTTTTTAAATTTTTTTTTCTTTCGGATATATTTTCAAATTTTCTAGAAGAACTGACGGGAAATGATATTGCAAGTAATTTGCACTGAAAATTTTCCAGCTTAAATTCAACTTTTTATGTTTCCAAATTGGTGAAACGGTTCCGGTATAAGATATTTCAAGATAAAAATTATTTCTTCCTCATGAATAAAAAAAAATATCTTGAATAGATTTTGGGTTAAAATGCTCTGATTATTCCTCGATTAATAGAGGTTTCAAGCTTTCATCTCTACAATTAAACAGCGTTTTATATGACTAAATTTAGGGATTTCATATATCTTGTGAATGAATTCGAGATTTGGAAATCATCACAAACCGAATAATTTCGAAAATATTGAGTACCAGCTCAAACAACATTTAAAGCAGTACTCATTGTGGGCCCATCGCGACTTCCCTTCTATAACGTCGTATTGAAGGAGAGACAGAAACGTGACTACGTGACGAAGCGATTGCGAGTAGAAATAATAATTTCTTGCTTAAATTCACATTCGTTCAACTTGCCGTATCTTGAAAAGTTAACATTGGAAAATTATACTTTAAAGAGTAGTTTTCATCAGGAATAAATGCCGCAGATTTAATTGGGATGCGCCATTTCATGGCAGTGGCTATATTGGACCCAACATGAGAATACATATTTTTAATTGTATTACCATCAAAAGCCAAGGTGTAGCGACACCAAATATCAATACTATCTTCAAATAGAAATGTGATCGAATTTCATTTACTCAACTACTGAATGCAATCATTTTATTTTGTCCAATGTTCTTTCCTACTTCATAAAAATTCTATTTCTATTTTCAGAGTGAAATACACTATTGTGGAAAAAAGGAGTGAAACAAAATGTGTTATGATTCTCACGATACACAACGTTTCACACGAAGACTATGCTACATATACGTGCGTCGCTTCAAATCTTAAAGGGAAATCAGATGCAACCATTCGACTATACGGTAAGTTAAAACTTCCCATCTGCAGAAAACATTGACTTCCAATGAAATAGAGTATGTCCATCTTCGAGATTAAATGAATAATGAATATTTTAGTGAAAGAGCTATGATGTGAACGACCGATTGTCATACTTAATCTGAGAGAAGGTTCATTACGAGCTTGCCTAATTGAATAATTAATCAGCCGGAATATTTTCTTCTCGTTGCGTAATCTGCTTCATATTGAAGCTTTTGTATCGAGTTCGAAGAGTTTCCAGAGATGAAAACTTGGGCATGATTTATTCAATCCCTTCGAAATAGATTAATTCAAGGAGGAAAAACGAAATGTTCATAGGAATTCTGGTTCCTTGCATCTTCTATGGTTCTGCAATTGATTTGGCGGAACTGTTTATTGAGTGAACATTTTCTCAATTCTTCTTCGCAATATATCATTATTTTATTACTTCTGAATATTGGGGAAATGCTCTATGTTTATATGTGTGTGAATAAACTTGATTTGATGTCCGTTTTGCGTGCCTTGTTCAATCTTGTTAATTTTATCAGAGTCCTGAAGGAATTTCAAACCCTGCTCGAAACCTATGAAGTACGAAATGAATCGGGCAGTGGAAAAATATTGTTTCAAACAGTTCTTATACTGTTATGGTTGAAAAATCATCAGGAAGCTAGATCCGTTCAGATTAATATTTTTCGTTTATTCATTCATTTATTTCAGAACATCCAGTATGAATGCTCATTATTGTTACGATGTTATCAATAATATCAATCACCACATGTTGCACACTTCGAGGCGATTGGCGTGTTACACCTATATGTTTTGTATTAATCATAAAATATGGTTTGAATTCAGTTCTATTGAAAACACTCAGGACATGAGATAAATCAACTATTCTTCATATAAAATCAGGGCTGGGATAAAATTTCCTCATACTATAAAACCCATTGGGTTTTCCAGGTTTTTTCGAATTGATGAAACAAGCAAATTTTCGGTAGACCGAAAGTCATATACATATATTTATTTGTGAATGTCCTTCGAAATCTTTCTATCATGGTTTATTAAGAAAATTCAAATAAATATAAGCTGTATTTTGGAGTGTATATCCTTTAAAAATATTTCGGAAGATAGGTTTTCTGAAGTTGTAACGTTGACGTGGAACACAGAAACGCTCGTTTTTGTCAAAGTAATAAAAACAAAAATTCAGTGCAGAAATATGACAGATTTTGTAATTCTGCTTTCAAATATCACGAAATATTTTCAAACATTTCTGTGTTTGACGTCACCGTTGCAATGTCAGGATACTTATAGTATTTTTGAAAGACGCCAAAATACAGCTTATCATACAGAATATGATCTCTTTCACTACAGATAGTAATTGACAGAGTTAATGAGATATTTTTCGTTTTTGACGAAAGAACGGTCATTTTTGTACGGGGAAATTTTGAAATTAACGGAATAAAGTATTTGTGAAACCTCTCTAATAGAAAACCAGAAAAACTAGCTGAAACTCGAAATAACTTTTCCGTAACAAACTTCACCATGTTTTTGATCCTTCATTAAATCTTCTATTGCAAAGACGGTATACCTACCGTCATAGATACCCCGTTCAAGGGAGGATTGAACTTTAAAGGGGATCTTTAAATTTGATTGGCCGTTGCTGAAACTCAGGGTTGATGACATGAAATGTCTTCTTGGCCGTCAATAATAAATCTCAACATAAATGTGATGTTCTGAAGTTATATAAACATGTTTCACTCGAATGGAAGCAGACTCCGTAGCTCTCAACGTAAAGCATATTAAAATACGATCTGGTTTGTTTGATTCTCTTGAATCTCTTGATAAGTCCTCATATTATATTTTCATTCATTGCCATGACAACGAGACATAATAAGTAAACAAAATCTTACAAACCTTCATTTTACAGAAATCGTATTGACGACAACTACTACAACAACCACTAGTACAACGACCCAATTGACAACAATAACGAATCTAATTCTTGGTAAGTCCTACACATGCGTTCCTGAGTATTTCTCAAATGACCATATATGTTGATAACACAATGAAAGTGATCAGAATTTTCTTATATAATTGAGAAATATATAGAGAATAAAACAGTTCTGTCTACCAATAGCAACCCTCGTGAAATTGATTTTAGTATGTCCCTTGATGACGTCAAAGCTTATTTTTTAGCTTATGGCATGAAAGTACTATAGGAATAAAAAACATCATATTATATATTCCTTAACTGGTATGGCAGGGTCAAAATTGACCCCACCCAAATCATTTTGCGACATAGCCAGATGCGGAATGATTATGATTCCTTCCCTCTTCAGCTATTCTCCTAGTGTATTGGTGTGACTAATGTATGGTATAAATTTTTTTGTTAGCGTCATAAAACTGTGACAGCAGGCTTGGGGTAAATTTTGACCCTGTCATACTATAAACGTCATGAAGTCAGTGGAACCAACCAAAAATTCTGTTAGACTCCAAGAAGAAGCTAGGTGTTTTTATGTTCATAAACCAATAATAAACATTTCAATTCATGTGCTGAATGTGAAAAAATTGTTTGCAACAATCAATGTTCTGTCAGAAAACTGTTCCAGAACTGCGATCGATATGAAAAAAAAATGAAATAGTACCATATATAACATGTTTGTTAGAATTTTTCTGGTTTCGTTTTGTCATATTTTACTGTCATATACTTTCGAAGAAACTCTACGGAAGCGTTATTCGAGTTGAAATTAATTATTTTTGAAGTTGTTTTTTCTCAAATACATATTATAGCTTTTTGCCACACTTTCTGAAAATTTATTTTTTACTTATTCTTTATTTTGGAATACAATAAATTCGTTTTTCCTTTTTAGTTTGATTATCAAAGGAAAATTGTTGATGAAAAAAAAACTAAATTTTTTCGAACTTGATAAAAATATACACAGGGTCAAATTTGGCCCTACCCTACCCTGAGAGTAAATTTAAAGCACCATACCAGTTAAAGGATATGATAACAGCCAGTAAATCTCCTTGTGACCCTGGATAGGCTGTTATTGAAAATTTTTCTATAATTTATATCGGGACCGGCAATTGAACTGTCCGTCCTGATCTATAAAATCCACCGAACGCAGTCAAAATTTGACAGCGCGTTCTCGACACTTGAAGTGATTTTTATATGAGGTAAAAACATTCTGAATTTTGGACGATAAAACATAATGCAGTAATAGCTTTCATTTTTTGGAAAAAACATCCAATATCAAAATTTCTCGACCGCTGCCATACTTACAATGGGACGAGAAATTTGTTCATCTCGCTATCCAACGATATACAGAGTCTAATTGCATCAAGAAACGCTCGTTGGTGGAAAACGCTGTACTGCAACGGCTAGAGCAGCCGTCAAAATTGTGTGTCACCAATAAAAAATTAGGTGCACTCAGCACAACAGCACGCCTAGACTCTCAACGTGAGGAACTGCTACATTCGTGGCATATTCAAGAAAAAGCTTGAGGCGAGGCTTGACGTTTAGTCATTACAATCAAGTCTCAAGAACTCAAAACATTGCAACATCGCAAGCGGTTGGATCGATCGAAAGACCTGATTTGCTTGTTCTGCTTCATGCTTCCGAACATTGTCATCTCAAACAAGACAACCTTCAGCATTGAGCATTATTTAAACACACAAAATCATCGGATCTGGTTGAAGAGACGTACCTGCAATCATTCCGGAAGTTTGCGAGTCTCTCAACGAAAAGGAGCCTACCAAATCATGGTCTGGACGTCGATCTTCGAGAAAGTCCTGCCAATGGACCGCAACGAAATCAAGATAAACGAACTAATCTATCCCGAAAGACCTTGATATCTGAGATGATATCATGGGTACGTGAAACATTCGATTCAGAGCGTCGGACTTGTCAACAAGACTCAGCTCCCTCTCACAGATCAAATGGCCTGCAGAATTGGTTGAGATTGAAACGTTCCAGTTCTGATCGACCGTGAAATTTGCCCGCTGTCTTCCCCCGATTTGAATCCGCTCGAAAACTCTGTTTCGGGAATTCTACTTGAACTAAAAAAATAAAAATAATTGGAATCGCTCAAGGTCGTTTTAGGTGCATCAAGTTGGTGACTCACTAGTGGAATTTTGATATGGAAATATTTTGAGTATTTCGTCCCCTTCTTGTGCCAATTTGTGCCATATGTTATGAATTTGTGCCCTTTTCGTTTTCGAGATATTTTGAGTTTTCACTATGAAACACAAACTTGATGCTGTGACTGATATATAAAATTTTGTAAATTTTCTTTTTTCGATAATTTGTACCCATTTTTTGTCAATTCGTGATTTAAGTTACGAATTTTGTGTCCGTTCAGTTTTCGAGACATTTCGAGTTTTCACTCGAGTCACCAACTTGACGTTGTAACTTATAATGGAATTCTGGAAGTTTTCATTTTTCGATAAACTGTGCCCCGATTTTGTGCCAATTCATGCCGTATATCATGAATTTTGTGCACATTCAGTTTTCGAGATTTTTTGAGTAGTCACTGAGTCGAGCGTCAAATTGGTGAACAACATATGAAATATTGTAAATTTTCTTTTCTCGATATTATTGTGCCCAATATTGTTCACCAATTCGACGCTTGACTCAGTGAAAACTCGAAATATCTCGAAAACTGAATGGGCACAAAATTCATGATATATGGCATAAATTGGCACAAAATCGGCATACTTTATTGAAAAAAAAAATTCCAAAATTCCATTATAAGTCACAGCGTCAAGTTGGTGACTGATAGTGAAAACTCGAAATATCTCGAAAACTGAATGGGCAGAATTGGCACAAAATGTTTCAAGATTCCATATATGAATCACAGCGTCAATTTCGTGTCTCATAATGAAACTCGAAATATCTCGCTAACTAAATGGACACAAAATTCCTAACATACGGCACAAATTGGCACAAAATAGCCTCAAAATTTTTATATCAAAATTCTAGCAGTGAGTCACCAACTTGACTCACCTGCTCGTTTTGAAGGCCACAGGCTATCATATTCCCTCGAATGAGCACATAAAAAGCTTTGAACTTTTGATTTCATAGTCAAAGAAGCGAATCAGAAAATGTTGAAAACTAATAGAGATTTTGCATTATCAAAGACGCACAGTTCAATTGCTGGACCTGTTAAATTAAGATTCATACTGGCCTATTTGGAAAAAAGAAATTTTCAAAGGAGTATTGATCGTGTGAGCTCAATGACAATAAATATTAGAGCAGGCGTACCTCAAAAATTAGTAAAGAACTGAAAATTGA
Source organism: Hippodamia convergens (assembly GCA_038502775.1). Taxonomy (NCBI): domain Eukaryota; kingdom Metazoa; phylum Arthropoda; class Insecta; order Coleoptera; family Coccinellidae; genus Hippodamia; species Hippodamia convergens. The sequence continues at coordinate 62,302,406 of CM076607.1, read as the reverse complement.
AACCATGAGGAAATATACAGACAGTCATAATGAAAACTGGATCGCCGGACAACTCAAAAACGAAGGATTTTCGACGATTTTACAAAACAGGTTCACGTCTGTTCTGAGGAAAAGATATGTCGAGTGTTACTTAGTTCGAAAATTCTTTATTCTGTACATAACCCAGTTACGATTTTCAAATTTGGTCCATTATACACGTACCTAATAATGTAATACTGAGCCATTCGTCAAAAATAACGTTTAACAGACATTCCGACCTCCCGAACTCAAGACCTCAGAGTTTTGAAGAATCCAAAAAAAAGTTCTATATTAGGAATTTCGAAAAGTTGGTGGTTGCAAACCAAAATTTTTTAAGGACAGTAATTGTGGTTGGGAAATTTGAAATTTCAACTGCGGTGATAAGAGAACAAAAAAGGGTTTCTACAAAAACACATTTGCCATCTCTCTCCTATTGAACAAACATTGGGGATATTGCCACCCTCAGGTTATTTTTTCGGTGCAGTATTGTCATAGCATTTTTTCTCGAATTTGAAGCTAATTTTTGTATATCTTAACTTCTTGAGTTTGGGCGGTTTATGTGACTGTTCGACATCAACTTTTTAATGTCAGTTCAATGTTACATTATTCCGTTTATAATGAACCGATAAAAAAAATGTTTCGTGAATTGTGTACAGAACATAAAATACAGTTTGGGTTGATGCCACATTCAAGGGAGTTTGTTTTGGAAACAAACTCATGAGGGAGATTCGTCGAGTTGACCTGGTTTTTTCAAATCTTCAGGAATTTTTTGTTTCTGAGTTCTAGAGGGAACTTGTGGGGGAAACAACCGGCAGGATGAAACATCCAAACCCTTCAATGTTCACCATATTGATGTTAAATGAAAAATCACAATGCCTTTGTTTTGTTGAAATAATAAGACTGCAAAAGCACGTCCCCTCAACTAGTTTCAGTGAGTTAACTCACCATCCTCAGGAGCCACGTAACAGAACAACAACAAATATAAAACTCCATCCGAATAGATTTTATATACAACATAAAAAAAACATAAAAGAAATGATAATTAAGAAGTGCCTACGTGATGCTCAGTTCTCATCAACCTGGAGCAACAATCCAGCAAGACAGCAAAATACAATTAGGGGATCGGCGGGTAGTATGCGCCAGCGAGTGGTTTGGCCACCACATACATAATTCTAGATTATGCCACTAGGTAGCAGAGGTATGCATACGCACTGCGTATTACGCAGGAATACATACCTTATCTAACCTTTGCTATGATTCAATCTTCAGAATTTCTTAGTGCTTCAGTTACTGTTTCGTGTAACTTTTATTCCTCTTTTTTCATACGAAAGGAAGGTTTCAAAATTGTCGAACTAATTTTAATTTCCTGCACTGGCAGGCTGGCTGCTTGGTGCTAAAGAACTGTCGCTAACTGAAGCCGATTTCTATTGCCGTTATGTTTTATTGATCACAGCCGGTTGGGTATTATAGGCCGAAACACAATCGGGTAGTACGGGCAATGTAGGAAAAAAGTGATTTTCGTTTTTACTAGATGCCAAAGTTCAAGAAGAAGCCACTGGATGAAGGTCGTTGTGAGTGGACGAATATAGATAAAAAGCATGCTGTTTCAAGTCTTTCAGAGAACAAAATGACTGAAAGAGTCACCGCGATACATTTCAATGTGCTTAGAACAAACCTTCAAGGAATATCAAAATCCGTTGCAGGAGGGCTGCAGATGGAAACGAAACTTCAGATGGAGTCTTTCAAACAAATTTCCACAAAACATTGGATGCAAAAGATGCCTGTAGCGCACATCAGAGAACTAGATTCAAAACTTTGAATCTCTTAATGCCTCTATAGTTTCAGATAGCTTCCGATTTGGCTGATTCTCTGAAGCTAACTCATAAATTCAACAGGACAAAGAAAATTGTCGATGAAGCTTTTCATGCAAGTTTCATGAAGAGACTTCCCTATCTCTGGCTTATAGAAAAGCTCGGTCAACCAGTTTGATGAGATGGGTTGGGTTTATTAAACCCTAAGTAAATAGTTTTTTCAACATAGGAAAAATTTCGTTGTGAGCAGAGCCTTTTTATAGGAAAATGAGTCATCTTTTCTTTTTCCAGAAATAAATAATTTCGTATGGCCCCTACTACAGGATACTTTTTGGTAGTGCCAAAATATGAGGCTTCAAAAAATTTTTCGTGATTCATAATATGTTTCGTCGGAATTTGTTTTATTTCGGATCTTGGGCTTTAAATATATTGATATAAAGATATTATTTAGTTCGTGAACAAAAAGAAAGAATCATAAAAGCTTCATCTAAGATGAGTTTTTCCTCAAGTGGCCTATACGTTTTACCCGCCGTTCCGCTACCACAAGATTCATCTAAAGATGCGCATCGGAATGTATGCGATTTCATATCTTAAATCTACGTTCACTCGATACAATTTGTTATCTGGTTGGCTGGTTTCGAATACACAATACTATAGAGTCATCTCCAAAACCATACTTATAGTTGGAAAAAATATAAATGAGAAGCTTCAATGATCAAAATCAATATCAGAGGTGAAACATTGTTAGGTCGGCCACTCACGTAGAGTTTAAACCGTCACTTTCAACTGTTCATATTTCTCAGTTGAGCTGTACTTACAGTTGAAAAAAACGAATTCAACTGAGACTGAAATACCCACTCACGTTCAGTGATTGGCTGATCTTACAAAGGGGTATATTTGTCGGCTTGTTGAGCATTTTTTATTTCGCCATAATTTTCTTTTCTTAGAACTGGTGCTTTTTCAGAAGTTTGAAGAGTGTTGTTCCTTTCGGTATTTAGAAGATCAGATTGGGGGATGTTACGTGCAATATCAAAATAACTAGTAGATCATGAGTGAAAATCTCGGAATTTTTCGAAATGACATCCAGCCATTGAACCATTTATTATGAATAGATTACTTACTGTTCATGACCTCTTTCTTTATTGAACACATGTGCTCATGGGCGCCAGCAGAATTTTTTCTCAGGGGGAGCAAAATAAAAATTTGATGAGGCGCAGGCGATATCAGTATACCGTTTTGCTCGAAAACAATAGGAAGATCGAAATCTCAGGAGGAGCCACGGCCTACCCTGCGGCGCCCATGAATGTCCTAGGAAATGAAAAGTTTATTTGAATTATTCATTGATTGAGTTCTTGATTTATATTTTCGTTGTTTTTCAGAAATAAGCAAAACCAGTCAACGTTCACCGATTTCCTCGTCGAATTTCATTGGTGAGTAAACCCAAAACTATTCGCTAAATTGCAACATAGACTTCTATCATAAATATTTATTTTCAGTAGTGCCTTCTGCCCACACTAAGATAATACGATGCTACTCATGTGACATTCTTTGAGATTATTAACAAGAACATTCATTTTTATCAAAAGGCGAGAAGCCGCAAATTTATCTTTCCAATCAAACATAAATTGAATGCACTAAAATATTGTTTGAAATAATATAACTAATATAAGTTAGCAGAGTGTTTTCGTTCTTTAGATGCAAATTTCGTCTATTCCGTTTTTCTCTCAATATCCTCTTCGTAAAAGCATGATATATGAAGCGACGAGGCACTCTTGACGTCTGGAACTGAAAAATCGTGAAGATAGCAATGATATGAAATGAATTTTAATAATTTTCATTACGATAAATTCATACAGGGTGGGCCATCCATGACTTTCCACCCCGAATTTCGAGCTTTGGGATGGAATAACGCTCAGACAGGTCATATTTAGTTGAAATGGGGACCAATAAGGGTGTTAAAATGAGTTTGATATCACTACCCGTCTAGCTGCAACCCCTAACAGGTCTCATTTCTGAATAGGGAAAAGGGGTCGAGAGCATCTTGTTGGAAAGGCAATTCAATTTCCTGCATGGGTGTATTTTTATTTCATCGTTTTATCATAATACAGAGTGACTCAGTATTCCATCCATAAATTTCCACCCCGATTTTTGAGCTTTGGGATGGAATAACTATAAACTGCTGGGACAAATAAAATTTTGATGAAAGGGCGAAAGGATGTTCAAATGAGTTTGATATCACTACCCCTTTAGCCATAACCCCGAACAGCCCTCATTTTTGAATAGGGAATACGGGTCGAGCAGCACCTTCTTGGAAAGGCAATTCAATCACCAGATTTCAATCCTGTTGATTATTTCATTTGGAGTTATTCGGGATGTTTGGAGATGGAGATACCAGCAAAAAGAAGTGATGAGATATCGAAGTTGTAATAAAATACGTAAAAATCCAGGCATGCTTAAGAAAGCACCGACATATTTTGAAGCGGAAAAGTATGTTTATTCAGAAAAGCGGGTTACTCTCGAAAACATTCTGTAAATCACGTTGAGTGTTCATCTTTGTTAGGTTGAAATCATTCCTCAGAATATTATGAGCTGCGAATATGTACAATTTTTCTGAGAATTTTGTCAAATTCCAATATTCAATAGAATCTTGCCCTGAAGCTTTCTTTGGGTAAAATTACGTGCGGGACAATGAAATCTACCGAACCTCAGAAAATTTTCTGCTTTTTCCAAATATCTCAATCAAATTCCAAAATTCCAATATACAGCGTGTTGGTTCTCAGTTTGGAAAAATATTTTTCGAATGCGGACCTGGAATTTTTCAGGAATTTAAATGTAAATTGATCGACCTGTGGAAGGTTATAACACTTTTTATGTATCAACTGAATATAGCGGTTGGTTCAAAAGTTATTAGCAATTGAAATTTTTGGTGAGAGAATTCTTCCATTCAATCTACTCAATGTACTTGTCACCGATATACAGCGGTAGTTGTTGCCTTCTTGTTTATTTCCCTTTTTATGGATTGATGATATGTAGGCAAATTTCCATTGATCTGGTATCGGGAAACCATTCAGAAACTGGTTGATGACATATGTCAAGTTTTCAAAAAGTTTTCGCGTTCCGTTCTTCAGCATTTCGGCGTATATCCCTTCAGGTCCACAGGATTTGTTGTTTTCAAGTTTTTTAATTGCTGCTTGAGGAAGATGATATCAGAAATGACCTCTTCTCCCTGTATATTTTTCGGACTGATCATCTGTGAATGAGCTCGGTCTTCACCGGGATTTTTCAACGTTTTCATAAAACCCCATACTTCTGAACATATAGCTCTCATTCATGAAAACTATCGAAATTGTACCTGGGCAAATCGACTGTTTCCATATCACCGGTAACGCCACTTTCTACTTTCATATTGAATCTTCGGAAGGGATATATAACCTTAGCCTTCAGAAGGTGATGATCTGACCCACACGTAACACCTCTAAGAACCCTCACATCATTCCATTGTAGGGCTGATGATTGTCTGCTGATGATATTGTCTATAATCGACTTCAAATTACATGTGCCTTGGGTCCAGGTGAAACGGTGAATGTTTTTGTGTTTGAAGAACCCGTTAGCGATTTTAAGATTATGAGTTTCACACACCTGTATCAGTCTACGTCCATTGTCATTAACTGAATTTTCACCGAAGGGTCCCACTGTGATGTTATTTCTCTGACTGCCAGTTCTACTGTTGAAGTCGGCAAGTAGGATAACCTCTCTGCAATTGCCTATTTCTATTAATATATTCTCGATTTTATAAAAAAATTGTTTTTCTGTATCTACCTTTTCGTCTTCAGAGGGAGCCTATGCTGCTATTAATTTGATATTAGACCCGTATATCTTAAGATTCACCTTGAAAATAATAATAATAATAATGATATTTGTTCATTCTCCCAGACAGAATACATCTGTATAGAATACGTCAGAAAAAAAAAACCAAATGATTACAAAAGTAAACTGACATCCTAGCAATAATGTTATAATGTAGTGTAATAACTGCACCAAACAATAATTCAAAAAGTCATACAATAGCAGCATTCAAATATTCACTTACACTATAAAAAAAATTAACGAGTAACAACTCCTTTATCTCTCTCTTGAATTTTCTGTACTCCAAAACTTTTAGCCTCTCAAGTAGATGATTGAACAATTTGATGCCACAGTAGTTTTGGAATACCGAGAATCATAATAATGATAATCAGAGCATTTTCTCAGTGATCCTAGATTTCTTTTAATGTAAAATAAACGATCAAGTGTAAAGATGCAGGGAAAGCTCAACAATCTTTGTGCAATAAAGCAGGGTCTACTGGACTCCAGAGGTGAAAGGTTGAAAATAAGTCTAATGATCTTTTTCTGTGTGATGAATACACGTCAGCTTGTAGATGAACCCCTCACAACAGATTAGAGATTCTCTTGGTAGAATCTGCTTCAGACTCCTTATGGCAAAATATGCACTACCCAATTTCAAACAAACAGAGTCCACCTGGTTCTTCCTACCCAGAACTCCGTCAACCCACAGTCCGAGGAACGTTACGCAGTCTGAACTTTCCAACTCACCGGTCGGAAGTTTCAAGCTCAACTGGCAACCCATGTCTCGCGACCAAAAATACAAGAGATCATTCTTATTGATATTGAGAATGATGGAATTGCAATAACACCAATCGGTGAAACAGCGCACCACAAGTTCACACTTGGCAGTGAACTCAACAAGACTGGATGCCCGAATTATAAAAGAAGTATTGTCGGCAAACTGAACCATCTTGATATGGGCCAAGATTGATGAACAAATCGTAACATAAAGAGGAAGATCATTGACGAATAAAATGAATAAAAGAGGCCCCAAAACAGAACCCTGAGGAACCACAAGTTCAACCCGATATTTGGAGGATTCTTGTTGACCCATACGAACATAGAACTCTCTATCATTCAAAAAATCCTCAACCCAATCCAGAAAAACACCCCTAAATCCAAAGCTGTACAACTTAGCCAGAATAAAGTCAAAATTCAAGCAGTCAAATGCTCTAGATTCATCGAAAAAAAGCCCTGCCACACACGATTCGCCATCAAGGCTTTCGTATACGAAATTGATTAAGTCGCAAACAGCTGTATTGGTCGATCGGTTGAATCGAAAGCCATGCTGGCATTCTGTGACCAACGAAAACTTGTTCAAATAGTTCAACATTCTGTTGAAAATCAGTTTTTCCATTGCTTTCGACAGATTGCTCAAAAGAGTAAGTAGCATTCTTCTTATGAACAGGAATGACTTTAGCAGTCTTCAGGGCGCTGGGAAATTTGCCTGAAGTGACCGACAAGTTAATCAGGTGGAAGAAATGTTCAGAGATGTGAGGTGACAGAACTTTCATTACCCTTACCGAAATCATGTCACGCCCTGTGCTATTTTTCATATTATTTATAACTGCATGAACCTCATCCGTAGTTATTGGAAAAAAAAAGAAATTTTCATCCGAAAGCGGCTCAGTTGTACAGGTGCTTGATACCCCGTTCTGAAAATGTTGACACAAACTTGTAGAACAAATATGTGGAAAGTTCATCACAATTGATATTCAGAGTAATTGAACTACGGCCGCTTTTGCTAGCAGTCTGATTCCGAACTAGATTCCAAATCATTTTGACCTTGCTGCTAGAACTATCGATCAGATTTTTATGGAAATTAAACTTAGTTAGGTTCAACAGTTTCCTGTACTCCTTTTTTTTCCGTAAGGTAGAGCTCCCTTGTCCTTTCAGATTTCAGTTGTCGACAAAGCCAATGGGAGTTCTTCAATTCACGATTGGCTGTTCTGATTTCCTCAGTTATCTACTGAGGTTTCTGGTGATTTGGAAGTTTTTTCCGTTGCATTGGACAAGCAGAATGAAGCAGAAAATTTAAAAGATTGAAAAAATGTAAGAAGGCGTTTTCCGAATTAGATTCCTCATAAATCCCTTTAAATGAAATAGTGGAGGCCATATTGGCTAAATGCGAAAGATTATATTCAGAAAGAATCCGAAATGGAAAACTATCCCTTGTAGTGGGGTTCTTCGTAGTGTTTGTAGTGATAGAAGCAATAATTGCCCTGTGATCACCAATATCAGTATCAACCACCCTAACAGTCAAAAGTTCTTGATCAACGTTAGTTAAAATATAGTCAACCTTGGACTAGTGTTAGTGACTACTCTGGTAGGCTCTGAAGAAGTGAAACGTCAATACTCTGATATGTTTCGCAGGAAATTGGACAAATAAAATTCAGATTTTTATATCACTTGTCGACGTTTCGGAACCGCTGGTTCCTTTTTCAAGACTAGAAATTTAAATTTATTTTAGCAAAATCGAATACACGAACTAATCCTACCAATTACCTCGTTATATATGAAAGATCTTAAAATCAATGAACATAATACTGGATCAACATTGAAGCATGAAATTTCTCAACATCAAGAATAAAAGTCACAATCATTCGTTATACGTGAATAAGATAATTAATCATCAGTCAATCTTTGGTAAATGTCAATCAGTAAAAACGCACAGAGTAGTATATGTCGCAGAAACATTTTACAAACTAACAAACATAAATGGTCTCATGCTTTCTCAATTAACCCTGCCAATTAGGCAACAAACACAACACACACAACACACACAAGTGAGCTGAATAGACAAATTAAATTGAATTACTTATTAGTTAGTTCTCATTATTCTAGAAACAGCGCAGTCATAACATTTACTTAGATTATTTGTGTCTTCTCTAAAATTAACAGAGTTGTTTTTTCTTATGAATATCATTTCACTAATCAGTCTTTTTGAATAAGTCCGTTCCCTGTCTAAAATCTTCACGTTGTTAAAATTGAAATTATGTCCCTCCTCCTTTATGTGTTGAGTGAAGGCTGTTTTATTTTCTCTATCACTTTGTATATTTGCTGCATCCTTTTTATGTTGTTTTAATCTTTCTCCCAAGTATTGTTTGGTTTGTCCCACATATACTTTTTCACAATTAGAGCAGGCAATCTCATATACAACCCCCGATTGTTTCTCTGGAGGAATCTTGTCCTTAATTCCACTGAAGAATATTTTGTTGTTATCAATGATGTTGTAGAAAGCCACCGTGAATCCAAACTGTCTGAACACATCACATAGTTTGTATGACAAATCAGGGTAAAATACCAGTCGGCAAAATTTTTTGTTCTCCGCAGGTGGTCTTTGTTGTGCACTTGCTTCATTTGTAAGGTTCTGTTTATTTAAAAAGTTGTTAATTGTTCTTCTGATGTAATATATGGGGTAATTATTGTTTAAAAGCATGTTGGTTACTTTTTGGATGTTCTTTTTTCTGAATATGTTCTTTTTTCTGAATCTTGTGTGGCTCAGCATTAACGCTCTATTGATCAAATTCGTAGCGACATTCTTTTTCTGTTGGGCACTATGGTTGGATAGAAAATTTAGGCACCTTCCTGAGTATAACGTTTTGCAGTACCAATCAGTTATTAATTTATCATTATCTCTTGATATCAAGATATCTAGGAAAGGGATGCTTCCGTTATTCTCTCTTTCTATTGTAAATTTAAGTTTTTCATGGAAGGAGTTAAAAATATCAAGAGTCGATTCAATCTTTTCTTTTGGCAAGAGTAGCAAAGTATCATCCACATATATTTTCATCAATGGTACTACAAAATCTAATTTTACACTTACATATTCAAAAATTTCAAGCATCACTAGTTCAGCCATGTCAGGGCTAGGGGGTCTCCCCCATTGCCGTTCCATCTAATTGTTTATAAGTTTTTTTATCAAATGTGAAATATGCTGTGTCAAACATTAACTCTATAAATTGGGTAAATTTATCTCTATCTAGTTCAGTCACCAATGCTTTTGGTATATTTGTGAAGAGGGATATAACGTCAAGGGACACAAGCTCATAGTTAATTGGAACTTGAATGGTTTTTAGTTCTTCAACTAAAGTGAACGAGTTTCTCACTTTAAATCTTGATGAGGAAAATACTTTGTTTAGGATTTCGTGTAGAAACAATCCTGCATTGTAGCTAGGAGAACCTATGCAGCTGACTATTGGCCTGAAACTGATTGTTGGCTTATGAGTTTTTCTTAAGCAGTATAGTTGTGGTGTGCTATTGTGTCTAATTAGATGTTTATACTGTGCCTCGCTGATTAAGTCTTCATCTTTAAGTGCTTTAAAGAACTTGTTAACTTTTTCTTGGAATCTTTTTGTCGGATCACTACCTAGAATTTGGTATGTAGTGTTATCATTCAATAGTTTAGTTACTTCTTCAATATACTCTTCTTTGTACATCACGACTGTAGTGTTGCCTTTATCTGATCTACTTATGATGATATTTGGGTTGTCTTTTATAAATTTAGATGTTGTTTTGTAGTATTTTCCTAAGGGATCTGAGTTTATTGGTTTGTCGATGAAATTTAATAGTGTTCTCATACATCTCGATCTGATTGTGATTTTCTCATCCTCTTCAACTGTTAGGTTATGTACAAAACTTTCGACGTCTTTCATCACATCCAAAACTGGGACCTTTTTTGGAACAATGCCATGCTTTGGGCCCATACTTAGAACAATTCGGGCTTCTGTTGGGATCTCTATATTGGTATAGTTCAGGAGGAATTTATTACTTTCGGTTATTGTGATAGGTTGTCTTTGTTGTTCTTCTAACCTTTTTAGTTTTTGTCTGTTAATTCTCTTTGTTTTCAGGAAGGAACGCTCTGATCTTCTTTCTGTGTATTGTTTTATGGTTCTCCAACTGTGGTTGTCGAGAGATGTTTGCAACGTGTTCTCAAGGAAGTTGATGGATTGTTGTAGATTTTTCTTTTTCAAAGAGTAATCTTTATTTCAAGGTTGAGGACTGATCTGCGGAAATTCTTCATAATTCTGTCTACTTGTCTGGAGTACTCCAGACAAAGTGGAATTAAGGACAAGATTCCTCCAGAGAAACAATCGGGGGTTGTATATGAGATTGCCTGCTCTAATTGTGAAAAAGTATATGTGGGACAAACCAAACAATACTTGGGAGAAAGATTAAAACAACATAAAAAGGATGCAGCAAATATACAAAGTGATAGAGAAAATAAAACAGCCTTGACTAAACACATAAAGGAGGAGGGACATAATTTCAATTTTGACAACGTGAAGATTTTAGACAGGGAACGGACTTATTCAAAAAGACTGATTAGTGAAATGATATTCATAAGAAAAAACAACTCTGTTAATTTTAGAGAAGACACAAATAATCTAAGTAAATGTTATGACTGCGCTGTTTCTAGAATAATGAGAACTAACTAATAAGTAATTCAATTTAATTTGTCTATTCAGCTCACTTGTGTGTGTTGTGTGTGTTGTGTTTGTTGCCTAATTGGCAGGGTTAATTGAGAAAGCATGAGACCATTTATGTTTGTTAGTTCGTAAAATGTTTCTGCGACATATACTACTCTGTGCGTTTTTACTGATTGACATTTACCAAAGATTGACTGATGATTAATTATCTTATTCACGTATAACGAATGATTGTGACTTTTATTCTTGATGTTGAGAAATCTCATGCTTCAATGTTGATCCAGTATTATGTTCATTGATTTTAAGATCTTTCATATATAACGAGGTAATTGGTAGGATTAGTTCGTGTATTCGATTTTGCTAAAATAAATTTAAATTTCTAGTCTTGAAAAAGGAACCAGCGGTTCCGAAACGTCGACAAGTTATATAAAAATCTGAATTTTATTTGTCCAATTTCCTGCGAAACATATCAGAGTATATACACCACGGACGAGAATACAGCAGAATTGAAACGTCAATATTCTCGTCAATCGGCTTCCAGTTAGCAATTTTATTCTTCAGAATTTTTCTTATCGGCAAAGAGACTCCCTTGGCCGTAAAAATGTTAGTGCCACTAAATCCAAATTCAACTTCTCCAAGTCTGATGCGACAATATCGATCTTCTGTCTGATGCGCCGTACGTTCCATGTCGCTAATCTCAATAACCTTTTTCGTTGCTTAGTCCTTTTGCCAGATGATACGTCCGAGTTTTTGAGACTTTGTTTAGGCTTTCTGGTATTGGAGAACCAGTCCAATGCCTTAACCCCCAACCTGGAGGACCAGGCTAGTTTCTGTAACTATTTTGCTTTCCCACTACCCTCCGAATCCGCTGACAAGTGGACCCGATGAGCTTTTCCCAATTCCGATGGGGTTAACTAGCAAGGTGGGTAATGAAAATTCACAATATTTCCTTAATTTCCCATCTGTCTGGTATATTGACAATTCAAATATTATAACGGTTTTTCGACCAAGGGCAAATGTTTTTCAATAAAAAGTCAAATTGTTATTGGCTCTATATATTTCGTTCCAAATTGGAACTTTCTCAGGAGCACTACGAAAGAGAATTCAGATCTACATAATTGTTGGTAATTAAAGTTACAAAACGTAATACAACAACAGCAACAAGAAAAAAGATGAGTATTTGAGTTCAAATTAAATAACTTCGAATATCGTTTTTTATTTTTGTCATGTGTAATTTTATCGTTCATTGTTTGAATTGATATGATAGATAACTTCATTTACCACCAGAATATATTATTTCGAAAACATTTTAATAACATCAAGTCACAAAACCTAGAAAAATTCAATTATTTGTTTGAAAATCAATGTAACAATATCAAAACAAAATATTTATGGTTTGTGAATCTAACTGATATAGAAGTACCAGAAATTGTTGAGCAAAATTTGTACTACCACCTTATATTAAGAATTTCTTGATAAAAAAAATTCTAGCAGATATAATCTCTGAGATTCAAATAAATTCGAGTGATATGGTGAGACCACAAGTTACAAACATATTAACTAACTTTCATTTCAAGAGCAATAATAAGAATTTCTTTATATATGATATGTTTGAAAAAACAAAATATTTGCTGAAAGAACATGAAGATCTATATATTATGAGTAATATTAGTATGGGGATGGGAAGAATAACGTATTATGAGAAATGTGATAGTCTAGTTCATAATGAAAAAATATACAGATAACTTAAAAGAAACTCCATCAACAAAATTGAAATAGATAATAATAAAATAGTGAAAGAACTTAAACATCTCGAACACATTAATGAAGTAACAGCACAAAATTTGATGTCATATGATACAAGACCACCACTTCTTTATGGTTTACAAAAAGTACATAAGACATGTGAAATATTGTCCTTTACTATTGGAAACAATTATCATAATAATGATTATTATTTAATTAATAGACTTGAATCTGCAAGACGCATTTATTGTCATATATATCTCACTAGAAAGCATGTACAAGAATGAGTGAATGATGAAAAATTCACATGTGTTTCGAATAAATCCTTATCGTAATATTTAGTTACAGAGTATGGTCTTAATCTTCATATCACAGGAGAGAAATTCCAATGAGACCTAAAGTAGGTCCCATTGGCTCACCAACATCAGAGCTCATACCTACATAACTAATATATTACAAATTGCTTTCATGAACTATACGACATATCTAGTTCCCAATTCCAAATATTTTGCAAAAAAAATTAATGAAATATTGTTATCCAACAACCATGTAATTATCTCCTCAGACGTAATATCTTTGTTTACTAACATCTCTCTCGAAATAACAATTAATATTATTATTGAAGAATGGGAAAATATTACATACTAATATTCCAAAAAACAAATTTATATATCATTGAATTTCTCTTCAGATCAAATTTTTTCACCTAAAAAAAATAATTTTTATCAACAAATTGTTGGATTCCTATTGGTAGTAATCTCAGTCCTATTTCAGCAAATGCTTTTATGACAAAAATTATGAATATTGCAATGTCACAACTACAATTCATTCCACATTTCATATATCAATATGTAGACGACATGATACTTTCAGTACCTGAAGATGAAATTGACAGCATACTCACAGTTTTTAATAGAATACACCAACATATCAAATCTACCATCGAAAGAGAAAATGAAAGATCAGTACCGTATTTAGATACAAGGGTCATTAGAACAGAGAATAACATAGTGAAACTAGATTAGTACAGAAAGCCAGAGCTACTGAAAGATATATAACTTAAGCTTCATACCGTAAAACGGGGTCACTTTGAACGATTTTTCCTTCAAAGCTATATATATTTCCGGTAAGGAAGCGAATGAAAAATCCCAAAAAATATATATCTCGGGGCTCAGTTAGAGTTTGCTGTTGACGAAAACTTGGATTTCAAAATGATCAATGAACTTTTTTAAAATTAAAGTATGGGTGTTCAAAGTTACCCTACGATCGGGGATACTTTGAACGACTATGAAGAAACCACGCGATTTCGATTCAACCTACCTGAGATAGTTTTTTTGAACACCTCAATACTTAAAATACCTAAAAATACTTGAAAAAAATTTTGTGGGATTGAAATATGTATAGTCCGTTTCAAAATGATTGTTATCTTAGCAAGTCATGGAATTCCAGCCGGGGCTTTATTTCTAGTTACAAAAAGTTACTGAAAATTTCTGTGGGTTCATCATAGATTGAAATATATCAATATAACCTATAAAATAATTGAATATATTTTCGAAGGCAAATAAATTTGAAGATTTTTTTGTGAAATATTATTTTCGTCATTGTTGTATTGACACATTTTCAAACTTAGCTTCAATTACAAAAGACAAACAAGCTAACATGATGACTAAAATATACACACTATTTCGCTGTAGATCAAGGATCAAGCATGGGAATTGGAAATTCAGGATTGATAATAAAAATAGCGTGGAATACTTCAACATGAAATCTTGCAGGCTTTCGAGGAACTCCAATGTAGAGATATCATTCATTGAATAATCAAGGATAACTAAAAGTTCGTTCTCTATGAAGACCTTCAGCAAATTTTGGAATCTTGATTACTATCGAAAATTCAGCCAAGTTCTCACCCTGTGCATTTTTTCTGAGTATTGAGGAAAAAAAAAGTATAATAAAGCTGACAACTTTTCGATTTCATAGCCAAGTTGTTGAAACAAATAGAAAATATTTGTTGACAAATAGTCAATCATTGGAAGTGTGAATGTATTATTTGTATTTTTTATTAATACTGTCTATTTCAGGTGCGTCAAGTTGGTGACTCACTAGTGGAATTTCGATATGAAAATATTTTGGGAATTTTGTGCTCATTTTGTGCCAATTTGTGCCGTATGTTACGAATTTTGTGCCCATTCAGTTTTCGAGATATTTCGAAATTTCAATATGAGTCACCAACTTGACGCTGTGACTCAGATGTGGAATTTTGATATGGAAAAATTTTAGGAATTTTGTGCTCATTTTGTGCCAATTTGTGCAGTATCTTACGAATTTTGTGCCCATTCGGTTTTCGAGATATTTCGAGTTTTCACTATGAGTCACCAACTTGACGCTGTGACTCATATATGGATTTTTGGAAATTTTCTTTCTTCGATAAATTGTGTCTATTTTGTGCCAATTTGTGCCATAGGTTACGAATTTTGTGCCCATTCAGTTTTCGAGATATTTCCAGTTTTCCATGTCAATCATCAACTTTATGTGACTCATATGTAAAAAGTTTATTTTTTGATAAATTGCGCTCAATTTGCGCCAATTTCTGCCGTATGTCATAAATTTTAACAAAAAATCGCATGTGCGCGCCCAGCGTCAAGCTCCCTTAATCAGATAGTTAAACAATCCCCAGTGAAAGCCATGCTCATTTGCTAAATTTTGCATATTTGATTCCTGTTTAGCATATATTTTTATTGTTAAGCATAAAGCATAATATTTAACATATTTTCTTAAGGAAAAAGAAAAACAAATTATTGACGGACTTTTCTAATATTTCAAAATCAACAGAAACCTCAACCGAATATTATGATATCAGACTAATACTTTTTATGTAAATCATTGAAAAATACAAATAACGTACGTAAATGATTTCCTAAACGAGTATTTATTCATCTTCCTCAAGAAATGTTCGAGAAGTTCGATCCTATGCTGGGAACGTACCCTACCTATGCCAAGAGTTACGTACACGTTTGACACCTTGAAATGAAGAAACCTGACGAACTTATTTTGGAGTCTCTCGAGTCTTAATTTATGGACGTTATACATTGGGTTCCAAACACTACTGGCAAAGTTCAGCTTACTATGGATGAAAGCGTAATATAGTGACTTTATGGCATCCTCATCATCGAAGTTCTTACACATTCTACACAAGAAACCTAGAGATCTATTGCACGACGCTATGAGGTGGTCCAAATGAAGGTTAAAGGATAGCTTCGTGTCAAAAATCACGCCTAAGTCCCTGACACTGTCTACCCTACGAATGCTCACATTATTCAAGCAATACTGGAAACCAATGCTCAAGATATTTCGCGTGAACGATATAAACATACACTTCTCCAAGTTCAACTCTAATTTGTTGCCACAACAGTAGTCTGAGAACGCCATCAGATCCATCTGCATCCTCACACAGTCTCTAATATTCAATATTTGCTTAAAAATTTTCACATCATCTGCATATAACAGTATGCGGCAATATTTGAAAACATGCTTTAAATCGTTCAAAAATATGAGAAAAAGCAGAGGTCCGAGATGTGATCCCTGTGGCACTCCTGATGTTATGACAAATGTGGAGGATTTGTAACCATTTACAGAAACGAGTTGTGTTCTATTATACAAATATGATGCAAACCATCTCAACAGATTACCTTGAATGCCTACATTGGAAAGTTTTTGAATCAGAAGATTGTGGTCGACCCTGTCGAATGCCTTACTAAAATCTGTGTAGACACAGTCAACCTGAGATCGATTATCTAAAGCTTTTGTGATATATTCTGTGTAAACAACCAAATTAGTTTCCACGGATCGTTTCGGAAAAAATCCATGTTGTTCTGGTATAATTATCGACTTCAAGTGATGCATCAACACATCAAGGACGATTTTCTCGAAAATTTTAGCAAAAATCGACAACTTACATACTCCGCGATAATTCCTGACAGAGTCTCTACGTCCAGCACCCTTGTAAATTGGTACCAGAAGGGAAGTTTTCCACAAATCCGGAAAGGTACTGGATTGAATGGATTTGTTGTACAGAATTGAAAGGGGATAGCTCAGACTCAGGCAACAGTTCTTAACGAAATATGATGGATATTCATCAGTGCCTGCCCCCACACCGGCATCGAGAGATTTTATTTTATCCAGAACCATCTCAGAACTAATATAAACGAACCCAAAGCATCCGTGGCAGCGTCGACACCCCCACCGTTGCAACCATGAAGCTGTCGATAGGGTCTGAAAACACTGCGGAAAAATTTGGCAAATAAATTGCTTATTTCCCCGCCACTATCAGCAGACCCATCGTCATAATACATTTTATCGGGCAGGTTAGCTTCCCTATTACAATTTCTCACATATTTCCAGAAATTTTTTGGGCAAGTCTTAACCTTCCCCTGAACAGATTCAATGTAATTATCATAATCTGCCTTAATAAGTATTTTACATTCTTTTCTCAAAATCCTGAATTTTTCGTAATAACACCTATGACCGAATCTTTTGAATTTCTTATGAATTTTATTTTTTTGCTTGACTAAGGATATTGTTTCTTTTGAGAAGTAACAAGGAAAATGAGTATTTTTTATGACTACCCTAGGAATAAATAAATTCACTCCATTCAGCAAAATATTATAAAATGTTTCTATGCTCCGATTCACACACCCACCATCAAGAACATTACACCAATCGACATTGTTGAGATATTCATTCAAATCATTATAGTTTCCTTTTTTAAAATTGTAAAAACTTAAGTTAGAGTTTCTCAATGTGTCAACCCGTGGGTTCTCAACAAAGAATTCGATCTGAGGGTGGTATGAATCCGGCTTTACCAAAAAAAGATCGCATGCATTCAAGTTTGTGAGCTGAACTCCCCTGCTGAAAACCAGATCAAGGGTTTATTATCACAATTTTTGACGTCATTATGTTGGATAAACTCAGCGAAACATAGATGATCAATTAAAGTGGCATTGAGATTATCAAGATTCGTAGGCACCAGAAAGTTTTCACACTCACTTGAATTCCACTCTATATGGGGAAAGTTGAAGTCTCCATAGATTATGGTCCTATCGCCCGACAACACATCCGCGTTTTCTTGGAGTTTTTTGGTGAAACATTCTACCGCACAATGGATGGTGGTATCTAATTGAGAAGTTATCATCCTTTGATCCGTATGTCTTAACTCGAAATGAATTATCTCGGTCTTATCAACGTTGACCCATCAAATTATTCTTTTTGCACATCGAAATTCCACTAGTGAGTCACCAACTTGACGCACCTGTCTATTTCATGATTCATTAAATAACTTACCAAATGTTCATTTTGATTAAAACTCAGTTACTTTTCAGGCAGTTCAAAAAATATGTATAAACTGATTTATTCATTGTTTCTGATTTTAGAAAGAATAACGTCGTATAATGTCTCTTTGAAGGTATAATCATGTGGAATAGGTTTCCATCCACTGCTCACTTCTGACCGTAATGATTTGTCTTGCTTTCTTTCTTCTCCAAAATTAAACTGACAGTTCCAGGTGAAAACTGAAATTTGAGACTTATTTATTTATTCGAAAAAAGCGAAAACAACTCGAACAAGTAAACGATTGTTACCTCAATAACTAGCAGAACGCGATTAATACTGGCGGAAACCTGCTGAATTGTTGAAAAACTCGCAATACTGACGATAAACTGCTTCACTTTTCCTTGTAGGCGAGGCGAGAGGTATCTTGATGAATTTCAGCCATTTTCAATTCGGTAATACTTGAGAAATATTCAAATCCAAAACTAATTTGTCGATTCAATCAAGAACATAAACATACAAAAATAAATTCGAAATATATTCAGGCGGTTAATTCAAACTCTGAAATGTCAAAACTTGGTGTTTTCAATCAACACCAACCTAAATCCTAGAACTCAAAAATTACTGATGGGATATTACCAACATATTTTCGAGATTACACAGCCGCCCGAGATGCCAATCATTTTGAAACGGACTATACATAATAAACTAAAAATAATCAGGCATTTATTATCACAAAAAATGAATCAAAAAACCTAAGTTTTCCTGAAAAATAAAGTTGGTATAAACTGAAACTAATATTTTGTAAAAATGATCAAGAGAAGAAGGAATCAGAAAACAATGAATAGGACTGAACTATCTAGTCCCACCTTCTCCAGATATGGGCTAAGATGATTTGCACTAAACAAGAGAAGGCTCCTTCCTTTTCTGCCTACCTTGGGTTCTTGCCGAGCTTTGAATAATTCGGTGATCGGTATAATCCCCTCGTCGGGTACTTATTGCCAGGAAAACTCACGCAAAGAATTTTTTTTTTCTCAATTTATTTCATCGGGAGCTTTTCCTGGGATTTCTGAACCTGAACTATAAGTGGCATATTTTCCTGCACCATGTTTTCTTTTGTAAGAGCGGAATATTTCGTACAATAAAAAAACGAGTTATTTTCGAACCTCGACCTTCATTGAACACGTTCAAAGTTACCCGAAAACGATGACTAAGCACATTGTTCTCTGAAAGTATAAATAGAACAAAGTGTGTAGAAGTATTTGAAATTCCTTTGCTATACTGTTGCTAGGATAATGTATTGTTGTAGCAAATATTTTTTTTGCGAGCATGTAGTGCAAATACTCACGGTTGCAGCAATAAAAGTTTGCAGACCCTATCGAACGTGGATATTTTAGGTTCGAAGTAACATGCAGGATTGGTAACTCTCTTAACTTATTTTCATGCAAATGCTGTCGTGTCATTCTTAAATGTGTTACGAATTGAGTAACGAAAACCAGATGCCGCTATATCTAATGGTTTTTTCAACATAAGTCGATATAACAAAATTAAATTTTTGTTCAAAGTTTCCCCGCGGTTCAAAGTTATCCCATTTTACCGGATATCAACACATTTCTATAAAAACTAACGTTATTTTAGGTATGAAAAAAAGAATCATAGAAAAACCCCAGACTATCAGAGGTCTGCTTTAGAAAGGTTATATAAATTATTTTTGGAAAACGGATATTCGAAGTGTTTTCTCAAAAGACTCTTGTTTTGTTTACAACACTAGCCAGAACAAACAACGAATACAGTATTAGAACAGAGGTCAGGAACAATGAATTCAATAGACTATTTTCTAACTTTTCCGAAGACATAAAAATTGCTAAATATAACATACTGACAACCCGTTATAGTAGATTCAAGGAAAACTAAAGATGTTGTTATAAAATAGATTGTCAACACTGCCCTTTGGTAAATGTAGGTGAAACTTCACTGTCCATCAAAAGAAGTATATCTGGATATGAAAGTGATTCAAAATTGAAACCAGAAAGATGTGCCTTGGCACAATATATTCATTCAATAGGACACATTGTGGATTTCGAAAATATTCAAAATTAGACAGAGGAACGTAATTGGAAAAAGACTCTTTCTTGAAATGTGCCATATAAAAGAAAATAATGGTATGAACTCTAGGACTGACATCAATGATTTGAGAAAAATCAACACCTGCCTCTAAAAATGGATAAAAAATCTCCAATTACTCCTGCTTCTAGTTTTCCTGCTCTAGGCACATAAATTTGATGTTTCTTGTTATAGGTGTTCTTGTATATATATTTTATCATCATTTGTTTCTTCCAATGTTCCTTGTTAATTACACGGAGGCTATATAATATGTGATTCTTCTTAAGATTCATCTATATTCAAACTATGAACTATAAAATCACACATGACAAAAATGTCGAATATTTTCGAAGTGATTTAATTTGAAATTAAATACTCCTCTTTTTTCTTGTTGCTGTTGATGTCATACGTTTTGTAACTTTAATTACCAACAATTAAGTAGTTCTAAATTCCCTTTTGTAGTGCTCCTGAGCAAGTTCCAATTTAGAAGGAAATCTATAGAACCAATAACAATTTGACTTCTTATTGAGAAATATTTGCCCTTGGTCGAATAACCGTTATAATATTTGAATTAAATGAGAGATGTATATAGTAATCTTTCCGGCACGACGATTTGTAACTTCAAAACACGGGGTCAGAAGAACTGGGATTCTCGGTAATTTTTACAATCATGATGCAATAGAATTGCATACCTACGTGTTGCGTGATCCTGGAGTTCTAATTTCAATACCCATACCTACATTTTCAACATTCTCTGGGTGAAAAATCGCGAAATACCAGTTCGCCCCTCAATGTTGCGAATGGAATTGCCAGGCTCTTCTCCAATTATTTCCAAGGCGTTTTCTTCGTCTGATGTTTGTAGTCTCTCAGGTTGATGGCCATGGTCAACTCCAGGCTTTCTCTTACAGCTCGATATGGTTGGTGGGTACTTTTAATATGTACTATGTTGGTAGTTTGGATAACGCTGTATGTTAATCCTCACTGCTCTCCCTGGAATAATAATGATAATGAGAATTATAATAATAATGATAGCTTTATTGTCTAACAGTTGAACCTATTTGCAGGACAATGCAAATATAAAATACAAAAAAGAACAATAACAGAGAGTATGAAAACAAAAAAAAAACAACAATTTCATTCGATCTACGAGACATTTCCTTAAAAAATATAAATTTCCGAACTGACTGATGAATCTATGCCAGCAATACCTCCCTTACTCACTTCTCGATGCCCTAGCTTCCTTGATCATGTACCTCTGACACCGGTCATTGTTGAGAGATATCTTTCCGGCCTGAGGGTCTCTGCTGCTCCTGGTAGTGATGGAATTACTTGACTCCTCCTGTCGCGATGTTCTGGTGCTTTTGCCCAACCCCTTTTCCACCTATTTAAAAAGTCTCTACTTACATCTTCACTTCCCTCACAGTGGCGTTCGGCATCTGTGACGCCTACATACAAGAGTGGGGATAAAACGTCTCCTTCCAACTACCGCCCAATAAGCCTTGTGTCTTCTGTCTCCAAAGTATTTGAAAGAATAATTACCGACCACATTCTCGATGTCGCCAAGTCCAATAATTTAGTACCCGATGTCCAGCACGGTTTTCTTCCGGGTCGCTCAACTATGACCAACCTTCTTATGGCGGTGAATAACTGGTCCAGGTGCTAAGACGATGGTATCCCGATCGACGTTATTTATTTGGACTTCGCAAAGGCGTTCGACACAGTTCCCGATCGTCGTTTAATGTATAAGCTGGAGCATGTGGGAATTCGTGGGGGATTGCTCTCATGGGTGGGGTCCTACCTGAATGACAGAACGTTTAGGGTGAGGGTGGGTGGTGATTTTCTACACACGATAGGAAGGTTTTCCTTTTTCTGCAGTACACAGCAAATCTTCCTCAGTCACTAATTTCCAAGTGAGTCATGTTCGCCGACGATGCCAAATTATATAGCGTTCCAGCCCTTGCCGCTAACCAGCTTCAGTCCGATCTGGATAGTATTATCCTCTGGGTTAAAAAATGGCTGTTACCCTCAATATCAGCAAGTGCTGTGTTTTGCACCTCGGCAAAAACAACCCCAAACTTCCGTATGAGCTGGCGGGACAGCCCCTCAATGTGGTTCGGAGCCATCGTGTACTGCCGATGTAGAAGGAGCTCTTGAATCGATTTTTCTGCTAGCATCCACGATATGTATATTAGACTGTTTCAAAAAAATTGACATTTTTTGTTTTCACGAAACCCCCCCTAATTATCTTCAGGGTATCGAAAAGAGCTCTTTGAAAATATCAGCTTCAAATAATAATATTTAGAGGTCGCTCATCAATTATTTCTATTTTAACTACTAATAGCAGCGAAAAATTTTCTTTTTTCAATAGAGAATTCCTAGAGCAGAAACCAATAGACGGATTGTGTGATACATTTTCGTGTAGACAATCAGATACTCTACAGAAATGTTTCTTACGATATTTCGATAAAACGGCCCCTTCAAAAGTTATTCGATTCAATGCTAATATTGAGGTATTTTTGAATAAAAAAATTATAAAAAAAAATCGATTCTGTTTATTTTCACGAAACTCCATGTCTGATTATCTTCGGGGTATCGAAAAAAGTCGTCTGTGAAGATATTAGCTTTGAATATTAATATTTAGAGGTCGCCCAGCGATGATTTCTATTTCCGCTATTGATAGCAGGAAAAAATTTTTCTTTTTTCAATAAAAAATTTTTTCTTCACGAGCTAATTGACGGATACATGCGTGATACATTTTCGTGTAGGGAATTAGATGCTCTACGAAAATGTCTTATACGATATTTCGATAAAACCGCTCGTTCAAAAGTTATTCGAACTTTTTCTTCAAAAATATCTCTATATTAACTCCTTATATTGAGGTGTTGTGAAAAAAAAAACTTCAAATAATTTTTGAACGAGTGGTTTTATCGAGATATCATATGGAACATTCTCGTAGAGTATCTAGTTCCCTACACCAAAATGTATCATACAGGGGAATCCGTCTATTAGTTCGTGAACAAAAAATTTTTTATTGAAAAAAGAATTTTTTTTCCTGCCATCAGCAGCGAAAATAGAAACCATCGATTAGCGACCTCTAAATATTGATATTCAAAGCTAATATTTTCACAGACGGCTTTTGTCGATGCCCTGAAGATAATTAGAAGGCGGGTTGCGTGAAAACAAGTAAAGTCGTTTTTTTTTAATAATTTTTTTCTTCAAAAATACCTCAATATTAGCATCGAATCGGATAACTTTTGAAGAGGCCGTTTTGTCAAAATATCGAAAGAGACTAATTTGTAGTGTATCTGATTGCCTACACGAAAATGTATCACACGAAGAAATCCGTCTATTGTTTTGTGTTCTAGGAATTTTTTATTGAAAAAAGAAATTTTTCCCCTGCTATTAGTAGGCAAAATAGAAATAATTGATGAGCGACCTCTAAAAGTTATTATTTGGAGCTGATATTTTCACAGAGGTTTTTTTTCGATACCCTAAAGATAATTAGGGGGGGGGGGCTTCGTGAAAACAAAAGAAGTCGATTTTTTTGAATCAGTCTAATGTATATGTTTTGAAACTAGGGAGTGTTGGCTATGGAATCAGAACTGTATTTTAGATTGTCTATTGAATATTTTAGTGATTTTTAATAATAACACTTTTATGTATTTTAATACTTTTATTACAAGTTCCAAAATCCAGTTACAACCATCCGACATTCTACCAAACATTCGATTGACACACTTGTCATATAGGGGAGCCAACTTCATGTCAACAAGTGTTGCCAACATTCTGTTACATCTCCCCCTTTACAAATTAAAAGATTAAATTCTAAATCCACAAATAGCATTTCAATATCCGTATCGATCTGGCTTGACAATTTTTCTACCAGCTCGGGTATAAACTACATTATTAGAAACAGGTGGAACACATTCATCATTTTCCAAGTCATTGCTTAAATCTAGATTATTGTCACTAAAATTAATTTCAATTGGCCTGCTTATCTGAAAGGATCTAGGTGTTGACCTAAGAAAAGACGAATTTCTCCTAAGGACTTGACCATAATGATCTTTAACATAATAGGATCTGGGAGTGTCAGATTTTCTTATTATCTCCCCTGGGACCCAACAATTCATATCATCATTTCTGATCATCACACTATCTCCTTCTTCAAAACTATCACGAGTACGAGCACTCATGTTATAGTACACTCCATTATTGAGTCTATGTTGTTTGATTGCATTATTATCTATAATTGGTGATTTCATTAAAATATTGCTAGTTGCAGGCAAAAAACTTCTCAACATTCTATTTTGTAGAAGTTCGCTTGGTGACACATTTAAACCAGATAAAGGTGTAGTACGGTATTCTAACAATGCCTCAAAAATATCAATGTTTGCTTCGTAACATTTTCTAAGTAAGTTTTTACTGATACCTACTGCCCGTTCAGCGAGTCCATTCGATTTAGGATAACGTGGACTAGATGTTATTACCTTGATATTCCATTTTTGAGCAAATTTCAAAAACTCTGAACTACTGAAAGGATTATTGTCTGAAATAAAAATACCAGGAGTACCAAATCTAGCGAATATAGGCTTAAGCTTTGAAATAACAGAGTGAGCCGTTTTTGATTCTAGTTCTTCTAATTCTATCCAATTAGAATAATAGTCAACTACTACCAGATAATCAATTCCGCCAAAATATAGTATATCAGCACCTACTTTGAAAAAAGGTATTTCAGGTCGATCATGTGGGATTAGGGGTTCTCTAGTTGGGTTTCGACAAAACTTTAAACATACTTTACAATTTGCTATAAATTTCTCAATATCCTTAACCATTCCTGGCCAAAATATAATTTTACGAGCTCTTGCTTTAGTTTTCTCAACACCTAAGTGTGCTACATGTAATTTATTCATAATGAGTTTACGCAATGCTTTTGGAATTATTATTCTGTCATTGAAATACAACACATTATTTCTTTCATAAATTTCTTTCTGAGATTTAAAATAAGTAGCTAATTCGCTATCTAGTATTTGTTTATTCTTTTCTGGCCAACCAAACTCACAAAAAATTTTAACTTTCGCTAATGTCGAATCTTTAAGAGTAGCGTCTCTTATTTCTTTCAATCTATCCTCAGAAATTGGCAGATCAATTTCAACTGAGTGAACCTTAATAGATGTCTCTTGATCATCTTCAATTTTTGTTTTAATGAAAGATCTAGATAATAAGTCAGCGATATACATGAATTTTCCTGGCAAGTACTCAATATCAAAATCATATTCTAAGAGTTTCAATCTTAATCTTTGTAAACGACCGCTCACTTTATAAAAATCTTTATGACAGATGGAAACTAACGGTCGGTGGTCAGTCTTAATCTTAATTTTTCTTCCATAAACAAAATTGTGAAACTTATTTAAGCAAAAACAAATACTGAGTAATTCCTTATCAATCTGTGGGTAACGAGTCTCTGTGTCTGTGAGACTTCGAGAACAGAACGCAACCGGTTTACCCTCTTGCATTAAACAACCACCAATGCCAAACTGACTAGCATCAGACTGAATTTCAATAGGTAATTTAGAATCAAAAATTTGTAGGTTAGGGATCTTAGTAATAAGGGTTTTTATCTTATTGAACGCATTATCGTGATCTTTAGTCCATTTCCACTCTGTATTATTTTTTATTAAATTTCTTAAAGGACCAAGTAATTCTGACAAATCAGGTATATATTTTGTTAAATAATTCAACATTCCTATAACTTTCAAGAGATCTTTTTTAGAATTTGGTGGCTCTAATTTTAGGACGGCTTCTATATAACTAGGATCTGGTTTAACACCATCTTTTGAAAATATCTGTCCCAAATATTTAACTTCAGAAACTTTATATTGAAGTTTGTTTTTATTAAATTTAACATTGAATTTTCTTGCTCGGTCAATAACATTTTGAAGAATTTCATCATGTTGTTCTTCATTTTCAGCTGCAATTATAAAGTCATCAAAGTAAATTCCGATATTCAAGTCGCCAAACATTTTTTCATTAGTTCTTTGAAAGACTTCAGGGCTAACCTTGATACCAAAAGGTAACCTCTTAAAGCAGAATTTACCAAATGGGGTTATAAAACAAGTTAATTTTTTGCTACTTTCATCTAAAGGTATGTGATAGAACCCTTCCTTAAGATCTAATACTGTAAATATTTTCTTTCCTTTTAATTTTAGTGAAAGTTCTTCTAATGTAGGAATAGGAAACTGATCATTACATAAATTTTTATTCAAATGCAATGGATCTAAGCATATTCTGAGTGTTTTATCGGCTTTTTCTACTATTACTATATTGTTAACCCACTCAGTAGGTTCCTCAACTTTTTCGATAATATCACGCTGTATCAAATTTTCTAAAGTTCTTTTCAAAACTGGTTTAAGTGTATCAGGCACCCTTCTACAAGCACTTACAAACGGAGTATAATTCTCTTTTAATTTAATTTTATATTCAAATGGTATTTTGCCTGTACCATCAAAAATTTCTTCATGATTAACAACAAAACTATCTTTACTTATAAATCTATCATTCACTGAATCAACTCTTTTAATTAAATTAAGTTTCACACATGCATTAAGGCCAAGAATAGGTACAGTTGCACCTTTTACAAGCAAGAACTTGATGTTGTACCACGAATCTTTAATTTCACATTCAATAATTATTGAACCTACAGCTTCTACTTTAGTATTACCATAAGTCACAAGTGTGACTACGTCTTTCTTAATGTTATGTTCATCAATACCTAATTTTTGAAAAATTTTCAAAGGCATACAATTACATGAGGCCCCTGTGTCTAATTTAAAATTGATAGTTTTATTATTAACCTTGCCTTCAATAGTCCACATTTTAGAATTACATTCTGAACTAATTTCATCTATAATCAGAGCATTTTCACCTGGTACGCTATCTTGTACTTCATGCACATTTCTATTACTAGGACCCTGCCTTCTATTATATTGTTCATTATTCTTAAAATGATTGAAATTTCTAATATTTTTAAATCTACAGCCTACAGCGAAATGATTAGGTTTGTTACAAATAGTACAATACTTTCCAAAAGCTGGACACTTCTGTTTTTCATGAGTACGACTACATTTCAAACATTTGTACATACTACTGACCTTAGAATCATTTTTCCTACAATATGGTTCTTTTCTCTTGATCATGTCCACTTCATTTTCACTCCTAAGACATCTCGCTTGCAATCTGCTGGCCTCCGATGCAAGACAAACTTCCTCGGCTTTGTTAAGTGTTAGCTTCGATTGCTGTAATAGTCTTTCCTGTAATGAGAGATCCTTAATTCCACTCACTATCTTATCTCTAATCAGTGACTCTTCTAAAGTTCCAAAATTACACACTGCTGCCAAAGTTTTTACCTCGGTGATGAAGTGATCGAAACTTTCCCCTTCATGTTGGACTCGAGTAAAAAATTTATACCTATCATAGGTTTCGTTCCTTAGAGGCTTGCAGTAATCTTGAAACGCCTTCACCACTTCTGTAAATTTTTTCTTCTTTTCTTCGCTTAAGCCAAATGTTCTGAATCTCTTCTGTGCCTCTTCACCTGCGAGATTTAGAAGAATCGCCACTTTTGTAGAGTCTTCCTTACCATCGAGCCCAGTTGCCCTCATATAAATATCCAAGCTTTTTAAGAAATTCTCCAAGTTTTCATAGGCATCTTTATTGAACACCACGTTTTTCGGAGGTTTAAATCCTATTCCATCCATTTTGTCGATCGTTCTTTTCACCAACTTTATAACCTGACACCATGTATTTTAGATTGTCTATTGAATATTTTAGTGATTTTTAATAATAACACTTTTATGTATTTTAATACTTTTATTACAAGTTCCAAAATCCAGTTACAACCATCCGACATTCTACCAAACATTCGATTGACACACTTGTCATATAGGGGAGCCAACTTCATGTCAACAAGTGTTGCCAACATTCTGTTACAAGAACTGTGGCCCATTACATGAATGTTGATACTCCCAAAATTTTGTACCACGCTAATTTTGAATCAATTTTAAGATTCGGAATAATTTTCTGGGGTAGTAGCTCAAAAATACAATCAGTTTTTGTATCACAAAAAAGAACAATCAGAACGATTTGCAAGTTGAAGTTTAGGGAATCCTGTAGGGGTAAATTTAAGGACTTGTTTATATTAACTGTTTATGGTGTAATATTTTTGAATGCCTATTATTTTTATATAAAAATAGAGATAAATTTGTTATAAATGTTCAGCATAGTTATAATACGCGAACTATGGATCTTATTTATCCTCACCACAGGTTGACTTTGTTGGAAAAGGGTCCTTATTATATGTGTATAAAAATTTTCAATAAGTTACCTAATCGTATCAAAGAATGTGCTGATTTGACTCAATTTAAGAAATTGGTTAAGGAAATGTTGGTGAAATTGGAACCGTACACAATGGGGGATTATTTCAGTTGTGATAATCTAGTTTAGTTTGCTAATTTTTGTTTTGAAGTCATTTCATTTTTTATATTGATGTACTGGTGTAAAATTTGAAATAAAGGAAAATTATCTATCTATCTATCTATGTATATATATATATATATATATATATATATATATATATATATATATATATATATATATATATATATATATATATTATATATATATATATATATATTTTGTTTCTGTATTGAGTGCATAGGTTTTACTTTCACTCTCATTGTAGTTTAATAATAATAATAATAATACTCATAATCGTATGAATATATTTCAGTTCTTCTGGAGAAAATGATAATCTTGCATTTGTCCGCGTTCAAATTGTTTAGTTCACACCAACTCAACACCAACATCAACTGGACCTGAAGGTTTAAGCAATCGACGAAGTTCTTCATGACATAAAACAGTTTTAAGTCGTCAGCAAACCAAAGCCAGCCGCAATGAATCAACTCCAGTAGATGATTAATGAACAAAATGAATAAAACTGGTCCAAGATTTGATCCCTGCGGTATACGGTATACCAGAAGATGAAAAATAACTGACCGAACCGTATTCATCATAACTTATGAAATGATAACGTTTGGACAATGATATGAATCGAACATTCTAATTGCTCCTTCCTCCAATCCATAATTGCTCATAATCTACACGTAGATACAGGCTTTCTTCTCGCCGAAACGGTGATGAAACTATTCTGAGCAGGCTTTTTCGTCGCCCATTAAACCTTGGTCTTTCAAACTCGGAACCTGTCTCCCTGAATCTATACTGAAGTCGAGATATCACACTTTGGCTGACTTGGAGCCTTTCCGCTACAACAACCTGAGTTAGGTCACTGTGTTGCATTCCGATAGTCCTATTAGCCTCAGCTTTTGTTAATTTACGTCTTGGCATTTTCAGAAAACTCGTTTCAAATCGAAGCCAATGATAAACTGACTCCATTTCAAACTAGGAATATTCATGAAGCATATGCACAGAACCAAATATCAGAAAAAAGGCGACCAGATTGAGAATTTCATTAGATCGATTCAAGTTGTTTTTGAGTTTTCAATGATTTTGTAGCGATTTTTTCGGAGATTACAAACTTTTCAAAACAATTGAATGTGATATCCCTAACTCTCGTGGAGCAGTAAATTTTGTAGAACAATATTCAGGGTACATCCTCCTGTACAAGAAGCGAATCATCATGGTGAACAAAAC
The DNA here is from genome assembly GCA_038502775.1 of Hippodamia convergens. NCBI lineage: Eukaryota > Metazoa > Arthropoda > Insecta > Coleoptera > Coccinellidae > Hippodamia > Hippodamia convergens. The sequence goes on along the minus strand of CM076607.1, from coordinate 62,272,390 downwards.
AATCTGAATGAGCAAATTCAAGATCAAGGGTTCTATGGCTCGTATTTTTAACAACATTACACTGGCCAAAATTACAACTATCCGAAACTTTACCTACTCTCGGCAAACTAAGGAGCATGGAAGTGAGTGATAATACGACAATATAGGATTGATATGGGCTAAAATCGCTATCCTTAATCACATAATAGCCTTGCATTTGGAAAAACTTGTTCAAAGATCGCTAATAAAAGACTACATTTTCACCAACTAATGTTGGTGTCACATTCTCCTGAGTCTGATGTTCAATACGAGATTTTTTAGTTATCTAATAATGTAATTAATTCACAGCAGCTAATCCTTTGATCTAACATATTGGATGAATGAACGAACGCGTTGGGTGTGCAGCTATTTTGTTTGATGCAGTTTGTGTTCATGATGGTTGCCATCTACCAATTGAAGCGAGTGAATTGAAAAATGCTGCGAGATTTTGAAATAGTAAAATTGAACTTTTTAATGCATCTTCAACTTTTATGCATTTGTGGAAGAATTAATGCATTCATTAAAAAAAACATAAATATTATGGAGTTTTCTGATTTTTGAAATTCGTTAAAAGTTTTTCAATGTATTGAGAAAAATAAATGCAGAAATTTGACGTTGAAATATACAGGTATCTGAAAAATTCTAAGTTTGTGCTCAATCTCTGAATGAATGCTGTGGAAAAAAAATTTTAAATACGCCACTGACTTCTACGTGAAATAATCTATTAAAAGCACTGCTCATTTTTTCTCTATCACATACATGGTTTGAGAAATAATAACATCTCCATAAAGTGCAAATTTTCACTGAATGAGGAAGTACAGATTTCTTTTTTTGCATTTGATTGGAGATGTGAAACTTTATTTTGACGCAATTGGATGTCACCACCTTAGTACTTTGTAATATTTTACTCATTACTTCACAACCAATTGCTAATAAATTCTTAAGTTTTTTATGGAGATTTTGTCCTGAAATGTGCGGGATACTGATGAGGCCCAACAAGGCCGAAACCGGTATATCTCTCATCTCAGTGACAAAATCTGATATCATTTCTCCAACCTCATGATAAAAGAACTCTGAGCCTGGGAATTGAAAATGGTATTCATTTCGATGATTACTATTTCGAATTCATCTATGTTTCAAAAATGTTCTCGATGTGCCTTCGTAAAGGCAAAGAATTTTCTTTTTCTTATAGTTCCGTTACTTCCCATCATTCATATACTGCTTCTGATGACTTTCTCACAATTTGTACCAATATGATACCACAATTTGAGCAGGTGCATCACTCACTAGTGAAATTTGGATATGGAAAAATTTTGGGTATTTTGTACCAATTTTGTGCCAATTCGTTTTCACTATGAGTCACCAACTTGACGCTGTGACTTATTTTTGTTTTCGATAAATTGGGCCCATCTTGTGCCAATTTGTGCCGTAAGTTACGAATTTTGTGCTCATTCAATTTTCGAGATATTTCGAGTTTTTTCTATGAGTAACCAACTTGACGCCGTGACTCATATATGGAATTATGGAAATTTTGTTTGTTCGATAAATTGTGCTTTTTTGTGCCAATTTATGTTACGAATTTTGTGCCCATCCAGTTTTCGAGTAATATCGAGTTTTCACTGTGAGTCAACAACTTGACACTATGACTCACAGATGGAATTTTGGAATTTTTTTTTCCTATATTGTGCTCAATTTGTACCATATGTTGTCAATTTTGTGCCTATTCAGTTTTCGAGATATAGAGTTTTCACCGAGTCAAGCGTCAAGTTGGTGACTCACATTTGGAATTTTGAAAACTTTTTTCTTCGATAAATTGTGCTTATTTTGCGTCAATTTGTGCCGTTTGTTATGAATTTTGTGCCTATTCGGTTTTCAAGATTTTTCAAGTTTTTACTGTGAGTCAACAACTTGGCGATATGCCTCGTATATTTTGTGAAAATATCGGATTTCGAGATATTTATAGTTTTCTATGTCAGTCATGAACTTGATGTGACTCACATGTGGAAAGTTTTATTTGTTTTGATTGATTTCGCTCGATTTGTGCCGTTCGTCATGAATTTTGAGCCTGCTCAGTTTTTGAAATAAGTATTTCGAGTTTTCTCTGTGGGTAGATGGATTTTCTGGAATACGGTTGTCGTGCAGAGAACCAAGTTCCAAATATTCTTCATGTTCAATAATACCCCGTCACTAAGGTACAAAGTTCAATTCAAATAATGTTTACGTTAATATATAAATCGATTCATTTTCATTTAAGAAGTTGACACATTAGTATTATTACATATCATTTCAACAAACGAATATTCTACTTTTTGCTTCATGGTCAAGTATACCAGGATCAGAATATTCAATAAAACAGACACTATTAATGTGATGTTAGTTAATAAAACTTTCAAAACGAAACAAATCAAAAATGGAAACGAAAATAAAATAAAACGAATAATACGAAATATACTAGTGGGTTTCAGGATTCACATTTTACCTAACTTATGAAATGAACGGTGACACTTGAATTAGTACACAACATGAAAGTTAATGAATTTACATTCATGGATTTCTCGGTGAAGTTTGTCTCTTTTTCTTAATTGAGTTAAGTTGGTGACCCAACTTGGTATCAGAATGTTTTGTGCCAATTTGTTCCGTATATTCTCGAGAAATTTCAAGTTTTCACTGTATTTCACTGACTTGACGCTGTGAACTACATATGGAAATTTGCTAACTTTTTTTCCGATAAATTGTGCTCATTTCGTGGCAATTTGTGAGGTATATTATGAATCTCGTGCTCCTTCAGTTTCGGGATAAATACTCGTATAGGAAAACATTGACGAGCGTTATTTGTATCTCTCAATGATGGACGTAAATAATATAATGGAATAAGAAACAGATTGTACGTAAATGGATTTTTATTATCAATATCTGCTTTACATATTTCGCCTTCTCAAGGCATCTTCAGGAGCTCTGTAATTTAGAAAATTAATCCTAATTACAACTTTTCGAGTCAACTTACTCGTCCAAATATACAGAACAAATATGCAACATCAACTTTCTAACTCCGCAGAATTGAAACAAATCTGGTCTACTAGGTTGTGACAGCAAGAAAAATACATATTTAATGGCCATGTTCGACGTACCGTCTTCATATAACATATTACCAACCAATTGGCCATAATCCATTTTTGACATAGTGGAATAAGAAACAGATTGTACGTAAGTGGATTTTTATTATCAATATCTGCTCTACATGTTTCGCCTTCTCAAGGCATCTTCAGGAGCTCTGTAATTTAGAAAATTAATCCTTACAATACAACTTTTCGAGTCAACTTACTCGTCCAAATATACAGAACAAATATGCAACATCAACTTTCTAACTCCGCAGAATTGAAACAAATCTGGTCTACTAGGTTGTGATGGCAAGAAAAATACATAAAATCACGTGAATAACTAACATCAAAGAATTTGCTTTGATAGCGTCGAGTTTAACGAACAATAGACACATATACTGACGTTAAAAGACATGACAATTAGCTGACGTATGTTACATGGTGGGTGCGTTCCGAATCTCGTGAGTTACCCCGGATTATAATAAACATTTAAAAATAGGATGGTAGCTTAGATGTGATTCGACTTGAGTGTTTAAACAATTGTTCGGATCCATTTTCAGGTTATTCGCAATTTTATATATTTCCATCAAGTCTAACATATTTCCTCTATCTGAATCGTGCAAGAGTGTGACACCCTCCTCCCTACTAAACTCATGTTGGTTTTTTTTTAGGTGTATACCGAATGAACTTTTATTGTTGTTGTTTCTTACATGTGCGTGAAACATTGTTGCAGCTAGACGTGTCTTAGTCGCTCTCGTTGTTTCGTTAAATTTATCATACAATCATAAGTGTTTCTTTGCAAATTTGCAAAGCTCTAACTCTGTGCTTACTGGTGTCACTTGCGTTTTGAGTGTTCGAAATGCCCAATTGCGTAGTTTGTACGAATTCCTTAAACAAGAAGTCTCCGGGATTGCAGTGTAATAAATGTCGCATATTTCTTCATGCAAATGGCAGATGTTCGGACGTGACAAAAACCCTTGTATCAGCAATAACAAATATGCCGGGAAGTCGATGGGAATGTGTTAATTGTCGTTCTGAGGATGGTACCCCCCCTCGTCGGCGATTCGTGTTTCGCCCCCGCCTGGCCGCCGATTATCAGTTGGGGACAACGCTGAAGGCGATGTTACCGTTGCCCCGGAGGATCTTGGCGCTTCGCGACTTCTATTTTCTGTGAAGAATGAACTCGCAGCTATGAGAAATGACATCAAAGAGTTGCGTAATAGGGTAACATTCTGTTCTGATAAGATCACTGATTTTGAGCGGAGGATAAGTAAGCTACATGAGGTCGTCAAGCTTGCAAATCAAGTAAAAATGGAAAACGACATATTAAAGAAGGAAGTGACTGGATTGCAGTCTAGATTGGATAATGTTGAGCAGAATCTGAGGTTGAATAATGTTGAAATCACAGATATACCAGAAAAGAAAAATGAAAATTTAATTGAAATTGTTAGGAAAGTTGGCGAATTTGTGGGAGTAGTAGTGGAGCCCTCTGCTATATCATCTGTTTCACGAGTTCCGACAAAAATTATAAACAAGCCTAAAAATATTGTGGCGACGTTCATTTCTAAAGCAAAACGAGATGAAATGTTGTCTGCAGTTAAAGTAAAGCGCAATCAGTTGGAAAAAAAAGATGGTTTTAGATTGGATGAACTATCGAATAGATTTTATGTTAATGAACACCTCACTATCAGGAACAAAATTGTTTTCAAGGCAGCTCGAGTAATGGCTAGAGAGAATAGATTCAAATTCGTTTGGACTCAGAACGGTAATGTTTTAATGAGGAAAAATGATACATCTAGAATCCTACATATTCAAAGCGAAGCTGATTTGGCAAAATTGTCCTAGTCACCGAATCCCCTTATCACAACATAATGAGCAAAAATAGTTTATCTCTCAAAAATGGCTTTACACGTTCTATATCAGAATGTGCGTGGACTGCGCACCAAACTGTCAAATTTTAAAATCAATTCTTTATCAAGTGCCTTTGACTTGATCATGGTTACGGAATCGTGGCTGAACAAGGATATATGTGATGGCGAATTGGTGGACAATAATTACAACGTTTTTAGGCGAGATAGAGATCTGACTAATTCTTCAAAAAGGGACGGTGGTGGAGTGCTTGTGATTGCGCGAAATGAATTAAATGCAAGCATAGTTCCAGATTTCGGTAGTAAGGCGGAGGATATTTGGATAGTGATTGAAGTGAAAAAACGTAAATTATATATTTGTTGTGTATATATTGCACCTGGTAACGATATGGCTTATTTGTCGTTTGCGAGGAGACTGGAGTCAAATAGGAACAAAATAGGAGAACAGGATTTAATTCTGATCTGTGGTGACTTCAACTGTCCATCTGTAAAATGGGTAAATCATTCATTTTCAATTGCGCTTAAGCCTACTGAGGTGGAAAGTAGATTTGAAAACATTGTCGATACCTTCAATTTTCTACAATTTAAGCAGTTTAATAACATTTTGAATAAAATCAACAGGATATTGGACTTAATTTTGTGTAATAAAAATAGAGTGAATAACATAAGTCGTTGCGATACTCCACTGGTGAATGAGGATGACCACCATCCAGCCGTTGAGTTTTTATTCGATGTCAATAATTACGAGTATTTAAAGGATACTCCAAGGTACCATTTTAATTTTAGAAAGGGCAACTATGATGCTTTGAACTCGGAGCTATCAAAGATAAACTGGGATGTGGTTTTGGAGGGTTCTGATGTTGATGCTAGTGTGCATATTCTTTACGATATCCTGGATAGGTTAATCGTAGAGTATGTACCCAAAACAAAAATAAATAAAAAATTTCCTTCATTTTTTTCGAAAGAAACAATAAAGTTCATAAAAAGTAGAAAATTTATAATGACAAATATGATTACGACCGTTTTAGGTACCTTAGAACTCTTTCGAAGAAACTCATTTCAAGGGATTTTTATCGATATTTAGACACTGTTGAACAGGAGCTTTCAAATAACTCAAAAGAATTTTTCAAGTATATTTCGCATAAAGAAGGTCATAGTAATCTTCCCTCAGTTATGAAATATGGTGACGTTGAAGCCTCATCATCAGAGGATATTTCAGATCTTTTTGCGGATTTTTTCAGTTCCGTTTTTGAACCTTTTTCAGACAGTGATGAAAACCTGGATGTTGTGGAAGGCGTCCGCACTAGTAATTATTTGTCGAGTGTTTCACTCTCTAGAGCGAATGTAGAAGATGCCCTGAAGTCTTTGAATTGTAGTAAGGGTCCAGGCCCCGATGGTATTCCGCCTGTGTTTCTGAGTCGGTGCAGTCAGGCTATTTCATTGCCATTGACTATTATTTTCAATCATTCGCTCAGAAGTGGTGTTTTTCCTACTCGTTGGAAGCTCTCAAAGATTATTCCGATACACAAAGGTGATCAAAAGGATTTTGTTCAGAATTACCGACCCATAACAATTTTATCGACAATTCCTAAAATGTTTGAGTCCTTAGTTTATAAATTCATAGCTTATCATGTTAAAAACTTGATTATAGAGAATCAACATGGCTTTGTTGGGGGTCGTAGTCTGGAGTCCAATCTTGTAAGCTTTCTTGATAACCTTCTTGAGGGGATTGAATGCCAAAGTCAAATCGACGATTTCAAAAAGGCGTTTGACAAGGTTAATCATTCAGTATTGTTGCGTCGCCTGGCTGAGGTAGGTGTATGCGGCAGCTTGTTCAGATGGGTGAAATCCTACATATTAAATAGATCTCAATTTGTGAGTATAAATGGTCAAAAATCTAGGCAATTTTTTAGTACATCTGGTGTGCCCCAGGGTTCTCACCTTGAGCCCCTCTTTTTCATTGTTTACGTAAACAATGTATCATCCTGTTTTCGTTACACTCAATTTTTGATATATGCGGATGATTTGAAGGTATTCCTGAGAATCAATAGTGTTGAGGACTGTATTCGGTTTCAGGAGGATCTAGATAGACTATGTGAATTTTGTAGAAAAAATTTTCTGTTTTTGAATCTGAATAAATGTTTCAAAATAACTTTTACGAGGAATAGAAACATCATAAATTACTTTTATTCGATCGATCAAATTCAGCTGCAGCAAGTTAGTAGTATCAGAGATTTGAGGGTGACGCTGGATAGCAAATTAAATTTCATTGAGCACACAGAAAACATTATCTCGTCATCGAATAGAATGCTCGGATTTGTCCTTCGACATGGTAGATCATTTAGGAGAAATAGATCAGTTCTAACGTTCTATCATGCCTTTGTGGTGAGTAGGATCAATTTCGCATCTCCAATCTGAGACCCTCATTACAGATACTATATAAAAAGGTTAGAAAGCGTGCAGCATAAATTTTTGAAACACCTTGCCTTCCGAAATAACTTTAAAATGGATAACCATGATTATGTGGAAGCTCAACAAAGGTTTAATCTTATCAGCTTGGAAGATCGTAGAAAATTAAATGATTTATGTTTGTTGTACAAAATTTCGAATGGTGTTCTTTCGGTCCCAAGCCTTCTTCAGAAGGTGTCATTTAGGGTCCTTGAGAAAAAGTTAAGATCTAAAGAATTGTTTGCAATACCTTTTCGTAGATTAAATGTTACACAAAATTCGCCACTATGTAGATTTATGTCAACTTATTATTCATTGTCTTTTGATGTCGATATTTTCAATATTTCCCTTGTTCAACTTAAGGAGTTTTTGAAGAGTAAGTTCATTATGTGTACCTGTTAGCTTATTATTATGTTTCTCTGTTTTCTTTCCGCGTTTATAGGTTGAGTATTGTAATAGATAGGTATATGTAAGATAGGTTAGGTTTATATAATGTTGAGATTGTATGATGATCAAGTTTTTTTCTTTTTTGAATTGTGAATACTGTATTGGGTTGAAATACCTGTTTGTGTTCTTCTTTCTAATAAATAAATAAATAAATGTTCGGCTATTCTTACGCTGAGGGCTCTGAATGTTTTACCTATATAGAACTTATCGCATGTCTTATAATTCAACTTGTATACTCCATTTTTCTCCAATATCGGTGTCTTATTCTTGCAATTTAACAGCTGACTATACAGACAATTGTTGGCCCTGAAAACAACTTCTTTATTGTGTTTTCTGAAAATTTTTGCTATAGAATAACAGATGTTTCCATAAAATGGCAGTGAAAATCTCATCTTCTCCTGTTTATCATCTATAGATGTAACTAGGTTAATTGACTTATTGTGCATATGAATGAATTTTTTTATCAAGAGTTTATCCACTATATCTGTGCTATAGCCATTATCTTTGGCAATGAATTTGATTATATTCAACTTCTTGTCAAACTTATTTTTATCCAATGGTAAACTCAAAAGTCTATGTATATAAGCATTCAAAGCGGCATTTTTGTGGCATGCTGGGTGGTTAGAATCATTATTGATAATACCTATCGTTTGAGACTCCTTTCTGTAAATATCTACGAATATCCTATTATTTTCCAGGATCAATGTGACGTCCAAAAAGTTGATCTGTTTAGGGTCTATTTAAAATGTAAACTGGATATTCGTGTGCAAAGTATTGAATTGTTCCAACAAAACCCATATGAGGTCTGTGCTGCCCGTGAATATTATCAAAATATCGTCTACGGTTTTGTTGGAACTATTCAATACTTTGCACACGAATATCCAGTTTACATTGGAAATAGGCCCTGAACAGATCAATTTTCTGGACCTCACATTGATCCTAGAAAACAATAGGATATCCATAGATATTTACAGAAAGGAGTCTCAAACGATAGGTATTATCAATAAAAATTCTAACCACCCAGCATGCCACAAAAATGCCGCTTTGAATGCTTATATACATAGACTTTTGAGTTTACCATTGGCTAAAAATAAGTTTGACAAGGAGTTGAAGATAATCAAATTCATTGCCGAAGATAATGGCTATAGCACAGATATAGTGGATAAACTCTTGATAAAAAAAAATTCATCCATATGCACAATAAGTCAATTAACCCAGTTACATCTATAGATGATAAACAGGAGAAGATGAGATTTTCACTGCCATTTTATGAAAATATCTGTTATTCTCTAGCAAAATTTTCAGAAAACACAATATAGAAATTGTTTTCAGGGCCAACAATTGTCTGTATAGTCAGCTGTTAATTTGCAAGGATCAGACACCGATATTGGAGAAAAATGGAGTAAACAAGTTGAGTTGTAAGACATTCGTTAAGTTCTATATAGGTAAAACATTCAGAGCCCTTAGCGTAAGAATAGCCGAACATGTAAGAAACAACAACAATAAAAGTTCATTCGGTAAACACCTAAAAGAAAACCAACATGAGTTTAGTAGGGAGGAAGGTGTCACACTCTTGCACGATTTCGATAGAGGAAATATGTTAGACTTGATGGAAATATATGAAATTGCGAAAAACCTGAAAATGGATCCGAACAATTGTTTCTCTATTTCAGTATCGTAATGAGTTCATTACAGTACTAAAAGTAGTGCTGTAATGAAACTCATTACAGCATTGTTTTCAGTTATAACTAAAATATTGCTTAGTGTCCTCCAAGATATAATAATGGAAATATTATTGTGGGAATAGGACAATTACAATATGTCAGAGTGTCTAATACATATATTTGGCGACGTTTCGCAAATTCACATTTGCTTCCTCAGAATTTGACAAAAAGATGAACTAGTTAGTTCAAACGTGAAATAGTTCCATATTCGACAACTAAAATACGACTTGTTTTGTGATTCACATTTATGGTTTATGGTTTGTTGTTTCAAACTATCTAGTGTACATGTGTCATTTTCCTTGATTGACTCACATTTTAAATTTAAATTTTTCTACATTATATGGTCGGTATTTGTGATTTTTAACATATTGAGGTATGTGATTTTGTATCTGTGTAAGAGAAGGAAAATGTTGTTAATGATTTTAATTTTGTAGGCCTGAGGAAGCAAATGTGAATTTGCGAAACGTCGCCAAATATATGTATTAGACACTCTGACATATTGTAATTGTCCTATTCCCACAATAATATTTCCATTGTTTTCAGTTATATTTTTCGTTTCATGGTTGTCAGTACTGACCTCCGATCGAATCAAGTTTCGAATCAAATCAATTCAAATTCCGTGATCTGTCAAATTTCGTATGTCACACCAACTGCCAAGATACAATACAAAAGTCACTAACCTGAATTTTCATTTGAATTTCGAAAGTATTTCGAAAAAATTGACTGAAATAGAGAAAATATCGTCTAATACTCGTTGCAGAAGGCAATTCCAACACTCATGCTATCGAAAACTCGCTCCTTCGTCGTTCGTTTTCGTACTTCGCATTCGTGTTGTAATAGGAGCTCATTCTGCAACTTGTTTTAGAATTTACTATTAAACACTCAAGTCGAATCGCATCTAAGCTACCATCCTATTTTTAAATGTTTATTATAATTCGGAGTAACTCACGAGATTCGGAACGCACCCACCATGTAACATACGTCAGCTAATTGTCATGTCTTTTAACGTCAATATATGTGTCTATTGTTTTTTAAACTCGACGCTATCAAAGCAAATTCTTTGATGTTAGTTATTCACGTGATTTTATGTATTTTTCTTGCTATCACAACCTAGTAGACCAGATTTGTTTCAATTCTGCGGAGTTAGAAAGTTGATGTTGCATATTTGTTCTGTATATTTGGACGAGTAAGTTGACTCGAAAAGTTGTATTGTAAGGATTAATTTTCTAAATTACAGAGCACCTGAAGATGCCTTGAGAAGGCGAAACATGTAGAGCAGATATTGATAATAAAAATCCACTTACGTACAATCTGTTTTTTATTCCACTATGTCAAAAATGGATTATGGCCAATTGGTTGGTAATATGTTATATGAAGACGGTACGTCGAACATGGCCATTAAATACAGAAGACTTTCCATCAAAATTTGCAGCATAAAACTAAGTATCTGGTTTGTTAGAACTTGCATCACGGAAGAGCTGATACCTAGATTTTGTAACTTCAAACTATCAAAGAAGCTAAATAGTGGGGAATATTGGAGAATTAGAAAGATATTCCTGAAGAAGGAGGTGAAAATCCACTACACCCTACTGAGAATTACCCAGTTGATGTTGGGAAACATAGTTGGGCACCTAAGAGAACAGGAGGGTCAAAATTACAGACAGGTTGTGGAAGATACCAGATATGAAGTGGAAACACTCAGACTCAGAAAAACCAACATTCTAAAGAAAAAACTGGAACATCTACGAATGGAGAGGAATAGAAGACTGAACAGGGAGACAACAGAGGAAGACATAGACCCACCATTCATTTTCCATCCAAACACAACAAACCTTTCGAATGTACAATTCTCCGAAGGGGAGATGAAAATCTTAAACATGGGACTTAAGCATTCTATCCTCAACCAATCAAGTAACCAACTAGAAAACTTAGCTGTTAGTGTGGAGAGATCAAGTTTGGACATAAACAGTAAAAATGATATCCGCATAAATTGTAAAACTCTTTTCCTTACCGAAAGAAAAAGATCAACAAAACAAAATAATGAAATTTTAGAAATGAAGAAAGATCTCAATAATATTAAAAAGAAAATCAGAAATAATGATCTAGTTATAGTGAAGGCGGATAAAGGATCTTGTACGGTAATATTGGAAAGAAATCTCTACATAACTAAATTAGAAGAGTTTATGAATGAGAATGGCTTTGTGAAATTGGATAACCACCCCATATCGCAACTAACAAGTAAAATAAAAAACTTCAGGGTCTCTGAAGAATTCGAGAGCACCTTTGGTAAATATAAAAGATTAGTTCATCCAAACCCAAGAATTCCCAAATTATATGGTCTGGGATTTACAAATCCCAGAGGATGCTAAGCTGATCTCCCTTGACACTAAAAATTTGTACACATCAATCCCTCCTAAAGAATGCATCACGATATTAGAGAAAGAACTATTAAAGAAGAATATAAAACCCGAGTTGAGGTAGGACGTCATGGATATGCTCAAGATGTCATTAGAACAGAACTTTTGCCAGTTCAACACTTAGGTATACAAGCTGGAAGGAGGGCTGACGATGGGAGCACCTTCTTCATCTTTAATGTCAGAAATCTTCTTGAATCACTTAGAGAACATCTTATTCAACTTGAGAACACCAATAATCCGTCACATCTTTAAATATTACAGATATGTAGACGATATTTTGATAATATTCACGGGCAGCACAGACCTCATATGGGTTTTGTTGGAACTATTCAATACTTTGCACACGAATATCCAGTTTACATTGGAAATAGGCCCTAAACAGATCAACTTTTTGGACGTCACATTGATCCTGGAAAACAATAGGATATCCATAGATATTTACAGATAGGAGTCTCAAACGATAGGTATTATCAATAAAGATTCTAACCACCCAGCATGCCACAAAAATGCCTCTTTGAAGGCTTATATACATAGACTTTTGAGTTTACCATGGGATGAAAATAAGTTTGACAAGGAGTTGAAGATAATCAAATTCATTGCCAAAGATAATGACTATAGCACAGATATAGTGGATGAACTCTTGATGAAAAAATTCATCCATATGCACAATAAGTCAATTAACCCAGTTACATCTAAAGATGATAAACAGGAGAAGATGAGATTTTCACTGCCATTTTATGGAAATATCTGTTATTCTATAGCAAAAACTTTCAGAAAACACAATATAGAAGTTGTTTTCAGGGCCAACAATTGTCTGTTTAGTCAGCTGTTAAATTGCAAGGATAAGGCGCCGATATTGGAGAAAAATGGAGTATACAAGTTGAATTGTAAGACATGCGATAAGTTCTATATAGGTAAAACATTCAGAGCCCTTAGCGTAAGAATAGCCGAACATGTAAGAAACAACAACAATAAAAGTTCATTCGGTAAACACCTAAAAAAAACCAACATGAGTTTAGTAGGGAGGAGGGTGCCACACTCTTACACGATTTAGATAGAGGAAATATGTTAGACTTGATGAAAATATATGAAATTGCGAAAAACCTGAAAATGGATCCGAACAATTGTTCAAACACTCAAGTCGAATCACATCTAAGCTACCATCCTATTTTTAAATGTTTATTATAATTCGGAGTAACTCACGAGATTCGGAACGCACCCACCATGTAACATACGTCAGCTAATTGTCATGTCTTTTAACGTCAGTATATGTGTCTATTGTTCTTTAAACTCGACGCTATCAAAGCAAATTCTTTGATGTTAGTTATTCACGTGATTTTATGTATTTTTCTTGCTGTCACAACCTAGTAGACCAGATTTGTTTCAATTCTGCGGAGTTAGAAAGTTGATGTTGCATATTTGTTCTGTATATTTGGACGAGTAAGTTGACTCGAAAAGTTTTAATGTTAGGATTAATTTCCTGAAGATGCCTTGAGAAGGCGAAACATGTAGAGCAGATATTGTTAATAAAAATCCATTTACGTACAATCTGTTTCTTATTCCACTATGTCAAAAATGGATTATGGCCAATTGGTTGGTAATATGTAAATAATATAAGTCTTATTTCATAATATTTGGTTATTCTAATGTGTGAGTTGAACAATTGGCAGGAATTCTGATGAGGTGCAGAAATCTAAGTTTCAAATATTCGACGTTTCGAATCTTCATCATATTCAATAATTGGTACATGATAACTTACAAAGTTCAATTCGAATAATGCTTGCGTGTATACGTTACTTTTATGTATGAATCTATTATAGGTGCATCTAAGCCGTTGACACATTCATATCATCACATTCACTCTTCAATTCATATCGATAAGAATCATAAGAATAAGAATATTCAATAAATTTGGTTTATGCACCTCAACCCTTTTCCTGCGATCTTACCTGCTCACAGTGAACCCTCGAAATATTTTGAAAACTGAGCAGGCTCAAAATTGATGACATACACACAAATTGGCACAAAATAAGCACAATTTATCGAAAACAGAAAATTTCCTAAATTCCATATGTGAGTCACCAACTTGACGCTTCACTCAGTGAAAACCCGAAAACTAAATTGGCACAATTCATCCGAAAAAGAAAATTTCCAAAATTCTATATATGAGTTAAAGCGTCAAGTTGGTGACTCGTAGTGAAAATTCCAAATATCTCGAAAACCGAATGGGTAAAAAATTCGTAACTTACGGCACAAATGGCCACAAAATTCGTAACTACAAAATGAGCACAATTTATCGAACAAAAAAAAAATTTCCAAAATTCGATATATGAGCCAGAGCGTCAAGTTGGTGACTCATAGTAAAAACTGGAAATATCTCTAAAACTGAATAGGCACAAGATTCATAACATACGGCACAAATTGGCACAAAATGGGCACAAAATACCCTAAATATTTTCATATCAAAATTCCACCAGTGAGTCACCAACTTGACGCACCTAATTTCAGCCTTGTTTCTATTCCCCTCCGTCCGGTTTGAAGTTTATTGGTCTCGGGTATTGAATGTATCGATTATCGTAATGAGGGACTATATATTCAACGGGGTTCTCGGCAGTCTGCGGTCAGGGAAAAGATTATCTGATTCCTAGATCGGATCCATATTTTTCTGATAACTAAATGTAACATGATTTTAATAGTTCTTGTTCGAAATAAAACTCCTAACTTAAGAATTCTCTTATGATGAAAATGTACTATCGAGAAACTAGAAACTATTAGGTGGGACACTGGTAAAGATGCTATATGAAAAATATAATTAATCGCGAAAATGTAATAATAACAACATCGACCTCGCATCTAACGCATGTTTTCAATTTTCAGGACGTCCAAAAGTCGAGGATGTATGGCATCCAGAATGGTTCTACCCCAGCGTTGCTCCAGAGCCATTAGAATTGGAAACCATTTCTGGAATGGGTATTTCACCCGAAACGGCTTGCCATTATCATATCATAACGCTCGTTATATTGTTCTCCCTCAGGTGACATCTCTGGTAATGGAACGTCGATCCATCACATCTTTAATATCGCTAATACATCTCCAGTCCTCAAGATTAGTTTTATTAATTATTATATAATCATATTTATTATTGTGACGTTGATATCCTTGCAGATAAGGAACCATGAATTTTGTTATCATTACGTGATTAAATTCTGACAGTTTGGACACTGCGGAGAACTATCTGAGAAGATTTCCTTCGCTTTATTAAAGAAATTCATTTCTGAGAGGGAAAGGTGACAGATTATGTGAAATTTATTTCCCCCCAGCGCGAATATTCGACCATCCTTCAACCAAGCCTGGAATTTGATGAAAGAATGTTGAGTCTAGCTTAAGAATCGAATATTAGAAGATATCGACTTCTTACTTATCATTCAATTTAAAGCAAGCAGGTCACACAAAAATGCAGAAGTATTATGAATGTTCGTTTCGGTCTCTCAACTGATTGATATTTAACGAAATTGATTCATTCCTCAACACTCGCTGTTCTGCTATTTTCATTGCTATCTGCTTAATATATCCTAGATACTTTTTTTATGACAGCCGTCTTGAAACTTAATTCATGACTATGTCCGTCGACCATAAACTTCCTCACCCGAATAATACTTCAATAATTTTTTTTTGGCATAGAGGATAACTTGATGTCTCTTCCTCTTTGCGTACCAACAGATGTATTAAATTAACATTTTTTGTGAAGATTTTTCCAATTTTTTTTATATTGCCCAGGTTCGGGTTAGCAAAAATTAAGAATTTTTCAAATAAATAGTTTGTTGCTTTCACGACCGGATATACTGATATTGAAAGATTCTTCCGGGCTTATTGGCCGTGGTCCATTAGGAATAATTTCACCTAGAACTTCGGTAGCAATCTTCAGAGGATTCTTGGTCAAAGGTTGTACCTCGAACGCTGAATCTTTGACACTGACGTGTTCGAACTGGAATCGTCATCTGCACCGCGGTTTATGGTGGGAAAAGGTGGCGCGTCTACGTGCGCGATGCTGATTGGCCCATCTTTTCTTTGCGGTTTATGTTATTTTTGTGTTTATAAATTTCAATGGCTTCCATCTTCAGTCTGGGATAGTAACTTTTGATATTGGAAATAATCTCCGATACGAAGCGGGAGCGATGGGCCAATCAGCATCGCACACGTAGACGCGTCACCTTTTCCCGCCATAAACCGGGGTGCAGATGACGCTTCCAGTTCGAACACGTCCGTGTCAGAAATTCAGCGTTCGAGGTACAACCTTAGACCAAGAATACTCTGAAGATGCCTACCGAGTCTGCCAGGGGCAGACCCAATAGAAAAGGTTGGATGATCTGGCACTTAGTTTTGACACCCGCAGAGGAGTCGTGTATCACAAATCACCGCACTGGACCTTTTACGCTGAGTCTTGTCTGTAACGGTACTTGCGTTTTATTTGCCCATGCACTTCAAAACAAAAATCAATGGATTGGAAGCAATGTTGACTGTCAATATTCCGCCTGCATCAGATGTGTATGACATGTATGGTTCGTTTTCTCGAATTCAAATCTTAGTTTTTCTGTTTTCATGACAGGAACCGGGAATCACGTCATTTTTTGTTGCAGATGCTTTGAAAATATTCCTTTTATTCTAGGGGAAATGTGATTGATAGTGAAATTCATGGAGGGATTGTACATATATCATAAAGTAAGATATATCAGTTTCGGTAGAATTTGATTTAATTGTTATCGATGTCGGAGAGGTCTTGAAATATGTGTCTAAACAATTTATGATGTACTTTTAAATAGGTAATATGAAGTGTTCATGATAGTGTTTTATGTAAAATATGTTTGTACATATCAGAAACTTCGAAACCACGATTGTTAAATAAATAACTAAAAAATTTCATTGTTCTTCCAATACACACTTCCAGGTTTCGAATCAAGTGGAGAAGTCAAGGTGTATAAGATGTGTCATTTTTTCACTCTTGATTCAATATTTTCTAATTTACTTCTTCGAAACAGAATGTTTCCTATTCGACGAAAATATTATGGGACATTAGGGAAACGTGGCGAGAAATGAAAATTATGAGTTATTTGAAATAAAATTATCTACATTCGCCAGCAAGCCAAAGCTGTGCCAGAGCACCATGCTTTGTGCTTGTGAAAGCACTCGAAGCCCTTTTGTGCTCCCGAGGACTGTGCACCCAAGCACTTTCCAAAAACAGTGGTAAGTAATTAGTAATTGAATCTTTTCAGCAAAAAGAGTGCTTGGGAGCGCTTCAGTGCTCGGGGTTACTCAGCACTAAGTCCTTTTCCAATCTTGTCGTAAGACGAATATATGCGATCGATGCCTCCGCCTTTGAAACCCAAGATCTGATTTTGACGTTTATGCGTTGTTGCATAGGTGTGGCAAATTCATTGAACGTGTCTTGAAAGTTTGTGAATTTTTTTTCTTTCATTCTTCATACAGGGTTCCACAATGAAGCCCCGTATTTGCAGAACTCATAATTTTTGACAGGAGATTGATAGAGTGTTCAAACTATTAGCAAGAAATTCCTCATTCTCAAGCTTTTATTTTTGAGAATCAATGAGACTAAGTTTTTGAGGAAATGGTTATTCGAGTAAATGGTACCAGATATTTGAATTGATCGCTTCCGAAAGGAAAGTTGGGAAAGTTTTTTTTATGATTTCAACGTAATTGGGAACTGTTATCCATACTTATTTTAGTTGATTTGAACTCCCCTGCAAGATCAAAGTAAACTTTTCATATTCTTTCACAATCATTTTTCCCAATTCACATGATCCAAAGATCTTCAACTGAGTTCATTTGTAGTTCTGTCAAACCAGATGTCAGTCAATCGAAATAATGTATTATTTGTAAATACCTGAGTAGGGATGAGTGTAAATAAATATGAAAAGTTTTAATTCATCTCGTTTACCTTCATTTCAATTTCAATTTCAATCATTTATTGCTGACCCCAAAACAGTTACAAAAACTAGCACCAGGGCCGACAAAATACTATAATTTAGCTTTTTCAACTAAATATATTTTTTATAACATTGAGTAAATGACAAAGGTTTCGGCACATTTGTTTGGTGATACCAACTTTTACAACTTCAACGGGGACATCATTATATGCATGAATGCTGCTAGATACAGGAGAATTTGAACATTTAGATAATTTGTCTTGATAATGTTATTCTGCATCCTCTGAAGTTTTTGTATAAGATATCCTGAAGCTGCAGCCCAGCAGAGAACTAGGTATGAAAGATGTGGTTTTATAAAGCTCTGATAGAGTAGTTTTCTAGTGTTATCATTGAGTTCTCGGGGATATCTTCTTATTGCATCTGCCATTGGAGTAATTTTATTCATTATATTTTCGATATGATTATTTCAGGTTAGATTATTTGTGATGACAAGTCCCCAATACTCATACTCAGTAACGTTTTTCAGTCTTATACCATTTATGCTTATTGTAATATCACTCACATTTTTGGTATTTTGTTTAATTGTCATTTATACAGTCTCATCAATCTTTATGCTCAATTTGTTAGTGCACAGCCACTTGAAATAATTCGTCAAATAATCATTATTTATATTCTGTTCACAAACTCTTGAGCTTGGGCCAGAGAACACAAGCGCTGTGTCATCTGCATACATAAAATAATGACATTCCAGATTCAGAAATTTGAGATCATGAACATATCATAGATACAGTAATGGTTCAAGGACAGATCCCTGAGGTACACCAGTATTGACATTCTCCATATCACTTTGCATCCCATTAAAATCATTGTGCAATGTCTTCGATCCTTCAAGTTGTAGCATTCATCATTATCTCTGTGTCAATCGTATCAAAAGCCTTTTTCAAATCTATTAAAACTACGTTTACTAAGTTTTATTGATTTTTGCTTTAAAACCTCCAACAATTCTTTTTCATATGTGAAGTCTATACAAAGTTCGAACTCAATCATGTACTTTCTATTACCTAATAGCAGAAACAAAACATATATCTGCGACCATCTAGAGAACTGGTATCTCCCCTAGACTGCAAAAATCATGTAATAAAGCTGTTACCGTTTCTTGGACAAAAGAACACTCAATTTTGAGTCGAAAATTTTCAAAATTTCCTAGTAATATTGGAACCCACTTTTCGATTGAAAAAATTTTATTTTCCAAAAATCGCTAGGAAATATTGATATTCTTGTCAAAATTTCTCAGAGAAAAAACCAAGATTTCCGAACTGTTAGGAAATATTCATTTCTAATTACTATCAACAACGTTGTTGTTGATACTTCTCGAAACAACAATAACTGCCAGGTTCCAGGCATGATGTGGCCAGGTCGGCTGGTCGGCCATCGCCGAGGGCCGTCTCAAGGGGCCTCTAGAAGCAGAAAACAAATATGTTAAAATAATAAATATAATAATAATAATAACCTTTTGTACGCCGAATATTTTCTAGCTCGTAGCAGGCATACTAGCCTTGGGACCTAGTCCCCGGCAAAGTACTGTTGTCACGATCCTGCACTCGCAGTGGAATAAAATAATAATAATAATAATAAAGTTTATTGATCCTTTCTGACAAATAAATCTATAGGACCAGTCGTCAATATACTTACAAACTACACAAATAAATCACTTCGCAAGTATTCATCAACGCTATAGAAGCATTTTTTCAACAAAATCTCTCTCACAGCTTTTTTATACTTAAATTTACACATAGACTTAACTGTACTAGGCAAGTGGTTATATAGTTTAATAGTCTAAGATCCTAGGGCCCCCAGACGTTACTTATTTTTGAAGTATAGATAGTCTTATATGTGTTTAATAGTGTGTGCATACTCACTATCTTGGCTAGGCGGCTCGTTCACAGGTAGAAGGTAGAAAAGATGGACAAAAACATAACGAACTTTTCTTAAATTCGAAGAACTGATTTTTATATATGTCACGCAGAAAATTATGGAAAATAAATATTTCATATTGCCAGACAGTTTCGGTGGGCCGTAATTCCTACCAGACGCTTCAAATTCCAATAAAAAAATCACAGGTGAAACATTGTTGCGGAATGGCCAGATTCAGCACTTTTGTTAAATTCGAAGCACTGATTTTTAGATATGTAACGCAAGATATTATGAATAAATAAATATTTCATAATGCCAGACCGTTTTCGTGGGCCGTAATTCCTCCCAGACGCTTTAAATTTCAATAAAAAAATCACAGTTAGATATATTGTTGGGAAATGGCCAGATTCAGCACTTTTGTTGAATTCGAAGCACTGATTCTTATATATGTAACGCAAAATATTATAAAAAATAGATATTTCATATTGCCAGACCGTTTTCGTGAGCCGTAATTCCTCCCAGACGCTTTAAATTTCAATAAAAAAATCACAGTTAGATATATTGTTGGGAAATGGCCAGATTCAGCACTTTTGTTGAATTCGAAGCACTGATTCTTATATATGTAACGCAAAATATTATAAAAAATAAATATTTCATGTTGCCAGACCGTTTTCGTGAGCCGTAATTCCTCCCAGACGCTCTTAATTTCATTGAAAAAGAAAAACCTTTTTTACAGTCGAAGTCTTCAATTTTGAATATAATTCTGAGTGGATCATTTTGATACTTTTTGTGGAAAGCCAGACCAATCCCAAGGGCCAGACACAATCAAAATTTTGTTAGGTCCCTAGGAACTATCAATTTTTTCGCCTACAAATTGTATGTTTTGAACATCAAATTATGGTAATGACAATTTATTATTTTAATTATAACAGAAATAAAAAAATATAATCTTTTGCATTAGTATCTGAATCTTAATTTTCATTGTCAGCTTCACTCGATGGTTAACTCGTACCTGGCGTTTTACAATATTCTTATTGATAGAGGTTTCGTAACTATGGGTTCTTCGAATTTCCTCAAGTTGGTAGAACCTGCCTTGTGGGCCGTAATTCATAGTTTCTAGGAAACTAATGAAAATTCTGTACTGGCAAAATATTTGGCCCTGGGGATTGGTCTAGCTTTCCACAAAAGAAATTAAAATAATTCCCCAAGGATTATATTCAAAATTGAAGACATTGAATGTAAGAAAAGTTCATTTTTTTAATGAAATTTAAAGCGTCTGGGAGGAATTACGGCCCACGGAAACAGTCTGGCAATATAAAATATTTATTTTTTATAATATTCTGCGTGTTAAATATGAGAATAAGTGCTTCAAATTTAACAAAAGTGCTGAATCTGTTCATTTCGCAACAATGTTCCTAACTATGAGTTTTTTTTTCAATTTAAAGCGTCTGGGCGGAATAACGATCCACGGAAACGGTCTGGCAATATGAAATTTTCATTTTTCATAATATTTTGCGTCACATATATAAAAATCAGTGCTTCGAATTTAACAAAACTGCTGAATCTGGGCATTTCGAAACAATGTTTCTAACTGTGATTTTTTTCCAATTTAAAGCGTCTGGGAGGAATTACGACCCACGAAAATGGTTTGGCAATATGAAATCTTCATTTTTTATAATATTCTGTTTAAAATATATGAGAATCAGTGCTTCGTATTTAGCAAAAGTGCTGAATCTGCCCATTTCGCAACAATATTTCTAACTGTGATTTTTTCTTTTGAAATTTAAAGCGTCTGGGAGGAATAACGGCCCACAGAAACGGTTGATCAATATGAAATATTCAATTTTGATTATATTCTGCGTGACATATATAAAAATCAGTGCTTCCAGTTTAACAAAAGTGCTGAATCTGGCCATTTCGCAACAATATTTCTAACTGTGATTTTTTTTATTGAAATTAAAAGCGTCTGGGAGGAATAACGGCCCATGGAAACGGTCTGGCAATATAAAATATTTATTTTTCATAATATTCTGCGCGCCTTAAAAAAAATCAGTTCTTCGAATTCAAGAAAAGTGCGGTATGTTTTTGTCTACTTTTTCTACCTGCTACCTGCCAAGCTAGCGAGTATGCACACACTATTTAACACATATAAGACTGTCTATACTGTAAAATTCGTTACTTCGAAAATAATTAAGGTCTGGGGGCCCTGGGATCTTACTCTTTAAGGGCTTCTTATGATGAAGAGCACTCGAATTTACTATTTCCATGCTTCGGTAAAGGGAAAATATCACTATTTCTGGTAGCTGGTAGTATAAGAATGATAACTCGACAATGTTGTAAAGTTATTTACATTATCCCTAGCATATACAAGACATTTATAGAAATATAAACAGGGAACTGTTAAAATATTATTATTTATAAATAATGGTTAACAAGAGGAGCTTGACTCCTGATTAAATAGTATACGGAGGATTCTCTTTCGCACAATGAAAATTCTACTCCCCGTAATAAAATATTATAAGCTATATGGCTATAAACCATGCTGTAACAGATCATTAACAAACATTTGGTTGGAAAGGAATGTTTATACGATTTATAGCTTAGAATGAAGTGCTTAACTTTTTCTCAGCATATCAACATGTTGGCACCACTTTAGATTGGTATCTATATAAATCCCTAGACATTTTATACACTCTTTTGTCTCTATAATTGTGTTGGAATATCCTATGCTCAATGGACTCCTACCTATATTCTTGATTCCGAAGTAGATACAATCAGTTTTATGGACGTTTACTATAAGTGAATTCGCCTTACACCAGCCAGAAAAGTCACGTATAAGCCCATTGCAAGCAGAGGTAAGTTCCTCAAAACTCCGAGCCACCACCGCAATAGAAGTATCATCAGCAAATAATGTAATCTCAAGACCGCGGACATGGTCAGGCAGATCATTAACGAATAGAATAAATATAGACAAATTGTTCGAATATAAGAAGGCTATTATTAATAAAAATTTGAAATTTTTTAAATCAGTTCAAAGGTTTTATGAAATTTGAAAATACTCGAATTGAACTACCTCAATTGAAAAAGCAGAAAAATTTTGGAAGATATTGAACACGATTTGGCACCTGAACCAGTGGAAAAAAATTTTCAAAGTTTCATGACAGTGAGAAATGTTTCTAGTCTTTATCATACGCCTCTTGTCCTTTTAAGTTCTTTTTGAACTTGAACTCTCTCGGATCAGGTTTGTTCACTAATTTATATGTAGCTTATAGCGATATCTAGTATAAATGTTTCGAATGGAAAGGCGTTTTCTAAGCTTATAATAACCATGAATAGTCTCAGGTCTAGTTGAGGCCAAGACGTAATAACCAGCCTTTTTTTTTGAAAGTATACAGCGTGAAAAAAAAATTAAGTAACTCGTCAATAGTTCTTGCACGAACAATCGTTATAGTCCAAGATCCCAGAGCTGTGTGACGTTACAAATTTTCACATGGCGGATTTTATATCAGTATCAGTGTTTTGTAGAATATTATTTCTAGAATAGTATAAGAAGTGTCAGATACTTTCTAAGGACCAAGACCAGACGTTTTAAAGCTCCAAGAAAAATGAATTAACTTATTTTAACATTGCTGATTCTCCGGAAATTATGTTATTGAGGTAACTATCAAATCATATCTTGTGGGAAGGTATCAATATACTGTTGTGAATCGGCAAAAAGCCATAAGAGAAGTGTGAAGTTTGGTGTTGCACAAGGGTCAGTCCTGGGACCATTGCTATATCTTTTATACGTACAGAATATTTCGGATTTACTCCTGGGCACTGAGTACTTCATGTTTGCTGATGACACTGTATTATTATTCGCTAGCAGATCCGAAGCAGAACTTGAAAATAACATCAACAATACATTAATTAAATTCTATGAGTGGCTGTGCACAAACAAACTAATACTGAACGAAGACAATATATGAGATTTGAAGCGAAAAACAAAAAAACAAGGAAAATAAGTGTAGAATTAAATAATAAGGCCCTACGAAAAGTGAGAACATATAAGTACCTGAGTTTGGTGGTTGACGAGGAATTAAATTGGGGTGCACACATCGAGGGAATGATTAAGAAGCTCTCTTATTAAATTCTTCTTTTCCATCACCAATTATTGTTTCTATACATTTTGTACAATTTGTGGCGTTTCTCACTTCATTTGCTACATAGCCACAGAAATAAGCAAAAGCTTGCTCTAATTCTGGAAATTCTTCAACAATCTCGGAACAACTTCCCTCGATTACTAGATCGAATTCTAGTTTTTGCCTCCTCTCTTTCAGATCTCCAATCTTAAGGAGAGACTTCATCATGTCTCCACCCAGAGGAGGGAAGTAATGTAACAGATTACATTACTTCCCTTTGGTGGTTTGATGAGGAAATAAAGAGACATGAGTCTAAAAATTTGTCCAACTTGAATGGATTCAGGATGATTATCACATCGTCCAGCTGCCCTCATCATCCCAAAGAAATGCTAAAAATTATAATTAATGCTCATAAACATTTCAGTTGAAGTGAAAGTTACCTCCAAATGGTCTTGATATAGCCGTGATGTCATCAGGTATTTGAAACCTAATGTGGACAAATATGAGCATAAATCTAAGGTGCATGAAAAAGTGGCCTTGAATCCCTCATAGGTCGATTTGGATATGAAAAAATCAGGGGGAGAACTCTGATACCATAATTCCAAATATGACAAATCCAGTTCCTGAAAATCATTACATAGATCTCATTCATGTGAATATGAATTTTATTTTCCTGTTTGCTATTTTATTTAGGAATTCTGATATAATTTTGGATGTTATTCTAATTAATAATCACCTCATACTCTTGAGAATTCTGTCCCAATCCAGTAAGAGCTTTTGATGAATTCATAACATCAATTAATTTGTTGATCCTCTGGCAAAAGGCTATTGTAGGATCTACATTTGCAAATATTCTGCTTGATCGATGAATTTTAAAGGTTTTTCCTTTTAGCATATCAGAAACTTATTTTTGGAATCCAAATGAGATATATAGATTTCTGATATATCTGAGAAAATTGAAAATTATTTATATAATCATTGTTGGTCAATTTTTATGATATACTTTCAATAGATATTTACCTTGAAAGTGTACTTGGACACGGTAATGGCAAAATTTTGTTTTCTCTCATGTAATTTTATAGTTTGTAGCTCTCGATTTTCATGAGAATACAAGAATATACCCAATCAAGGGTATAACGTACACCGTTCTTTTTATTGAGACTTGAATTATAGTATGTTGTTACCATTTGCTGCTGCGTTTTTGTTAGATCTTTAATGAAAAATTCGATATTTCCTAATTCGTTCTTTTCATTCTTCAATTTTCTAATGATAGAATCTAATTTTTTGTTTCCTTCAAATAAATATCTCTTCTTTATCCTTTTTTTGGTATGGCCTACTTTATTTTCTGCATTCTTGATCTATAATTAAATTTAGTGCAAGCCCTGCATTAATTTCCTTCTGCCGAAATGAAAATGTGGCAATATTTACTCTGAACTTTGCATATTTGGGCTTCGTTAAGTATATTGATATATTTTTCCAGATCCTCGACAGTTGTTACACATTCCATTACATCAATGGCTCTATTCAATACTTGAGCCGAAATGGTTTGTTCTGTGAGAACAACTGTTCTCTCTAAGTAAGGCATATTGTTTTGTATTCTTAGTTTGAAGAATATTACATGATATTCCAATTCATGCATACTCCAGCTGGGAGGGAGGTGGATTTTCAAACTATCATTCTTAATCAACAGAAAAAGGTTTGTTATGGCATCAAAGTCAGTAACATCAGGAATATTCCTGTTCAGGGATGCAAGGTTTGGGAAATGGGTAACGGGATCTTGGTGGTTACTACATGATAAATCATGAATTGGTGGATTAGAATGGTTTCCAACTGCTGCCATGATATCGACTTTCACACTTTTTTGCTTTTAGTTGACTCCTACTGTCTATTGTCTGTGTTCGTTGAGTTTTGACTCTCAAATGTGTTATTCGAAACATTTATTGATGAGTAAATATATGACTAACATGATAAAAAAAAACTTACATGCGTAAAGTTAATGCATTTTTCAGCAACTTCTGTCTTTCCATGCACTCACTATCAAAATGAGTGGAACAAACAGGCAAAGAAGGAGGAAGATATTTCCCAACAGCATCTATCCACTCTTCGCGTCGCTTGTCATCCTGAAAATAAAAATATCTGTATATCTACAATGACTTTTAATAGAATCAGAAAGATATACATGCAGAATGAATAATAAATCATGTAAATCTATAAAGCTGGCGAATACTGCTGCTTGATTTTGATTGAGATCAATCTGTTCATATAACTGTACAGTCATTTTAATCATCCCATGCAGTACTACAATAAGGAGTAATTCTAATGAAGATCAGAAATTATATTTCCAAAAAGCAGTATTCAATAAAATCCATAATTTGCCGATGAAGTACCTATTCTAGTTTCATCATGTTTAGAATATCACCAAGTGTTCTCTCGAATAAAAGCCTGAAATTACTCGAAAAAGGCGAGTGTTTAGGTCTACAGCTCTAGCCTGTCCACATAAAAAACAAAAAGCCATTTTTGAAGAACGTTCAGCACCCGTTTCTTAACACTAATTCAATACTACGCTCTAAATAACTACTTTTGAAAACACAACAAGAAGTAATTAGGATACAACATACAGGCAAAAAAGAATTCTAAGAACTAAAATAACCAACTATAATAACAAAGAATACAACTCGTGAACTATTAGCAATGAGGAATACAAATTTTAAATGACTGACAAGAATCTGTCAAAAATGTGAATAGCGTGCCCTGCAGCGGGAAAAACGAAACTTTGCCGGTCAAAATAAGGGAAACTTTATTTAAGTTAGGCCTCTATTTGCATTTCGATAACTCTCAGGTGTCTGTTATATTTCGGACTTTACCAAAGTGTCTTGGGTACTTCGTATTTTACCCGGGTAAAACCATGGCCTAAATCTCCTAGCCCGGCGCCTGAAGCGGCACCGCCGCAAAAGACGAAATTTGGGAGGTATACTGCTTGCGTTGCTATGCTTAGCGTGAGAGATACGATATTTCGAACGTATCATTTCATTTCCTGATGTGTTTTCCGATGAATATCTGAGAAAAAGGTAGAAGTATGCCCTACTCAGTCAATAAATAGAATATAAATAAAAAACAAAATTGGAATTGAAGTGAATTGATTCATGTTTTATTCAATTCATTGTCCAGCAAGAACCACGTGAAGGTGTAGATCCATCTCTTGCCAAAAAATGACTCAGATAAACTCTCAGAATTAAATTAACTCTAATAAAATTCTACATATGGATAACGAAATGAATTGGAATTCTCAGAAAGTAACGTAGCATAAAATTCTTTCTCTATTTCAGTATCCTAATGAGTTCATTACAGTACTAAAAGTAGTGCTGTAATGAAACTCATTACAGCATTGTTTTCAGTTATATATTTCTTTTTGTAGTTGTCAGTATTGACCTCCGATCGAATCAAGTTTCGAATAAATCAATTCAAATTCCGTAATCTGTCAAATTTCGTAAGTCACACCAACTGCCAAGATGAAATATAAAAGTCACTAACCTGAATTTTTATTTGAATTTCGAGAGTATTTCACAAAAATTGACTGAAATAGAGAAAATATCGTCCAATACTCGTTGCAGAAGGCAATTCCAACACTCTTGCTATCGAAAACTCGCTCCTTCGTCGCTCGTTTTCGAACTTCGCATTCGTGTTGGAATAGGAGCTCATTCTGCAACTTGTTTTAGAATATACTATTATAATTTTCGCAATTGATCAATCATTCCAATATCCAGTTGCCTAAATAGGTAAAATTTTCATGTGATGAAAACCCTTCCAAAGAAGTCAAAGAATCAATCTTTCAACACATCTGATGTGAATTTACTTGTATTCTCATAAGACACATTTTCATAATGAGAACGCAAAATAGTAACTTGAGACCATCTGCTGAGAATCAAATCAGAAGGAAAGTATCAATTTTATTAGGTCGTTAGCGTAAATTTGAACATCTCCATGAAATATTTCAATCTGGAAACTTTTACTAATCTACATAAAACTTTCAACAGATATTAATTTTCCATAATTTAAAATAAAGAATTAAATTGCGTTTCGCATTTTTCAATTTCTTATCCAGATATATCAATTTTAGGCTAATAATTTTCAAATGGATCTTTGTGATTTACGATTGAATCCGGGATTAAATCGGTACTCAGAAAAACTCCTGCTTCATAATTATTCCTAGCAAAAATTGCTTCCCTTCTACACTAAGGATCGGTTCTTTTTATTTGATTTGGTTTCTCAAGGAATGAGGGTAAAGTTGTAAAAAGTTTTGGGATAGCGCCTCCTCTCAATTTTGCAGATCTCAAAGAGAGTAATTTAATGGTTCTACCTGCTTGCAAAAATTTATCGAACTCAATTCTATCGTCGGAATCAAAATGTTTGTCGCAAACAAAAATATTATTCGTAGGAATGAAATTTCGCGGTATTGCCCTCATCCATTAAAGCTCACGCTGTTCAAATTCAACTTCAAATTTTATTCACAAAAAGTTACAACAACAGGTAACGATTAATAGTCAATTGAAGAGCAATGAAAAAAAAAAGTACATTTGGAGCTATTAGAAAAAACAAGATGAACTCAGGTTGAAAAAATATATATGTAAATATCCACCATTCCGCTAAATCTTCTCAGACAAAAATTCGTCGATGGAGTAGAAGGCTCTCGACACCAAAAAATTATGAATGCGACGTTTGAAATCTGTTGTTGTCTTGAAATCTGCAGACAGATGGTTGTACAGTTTTATTGCAATATAATTTGTTGTCTTTTGGGCGTGTTTTATTCTGTGGTAGGGTATACAGAGATCTTGCCTGTTGCGTGTGGAATATTGATGGAATTCACCACATTTAATATATTTTTGTTGGTTACAATGAACACATAATAGGCACCTCAAAATAAACTCAGAATAGAAGGTTAATATTCCATACTTTTTGAAATATTCTCTGCAAGAAGTGGTATTACTGATTTCTGACAGGGCTCTAATCGCTCTCTTCTGCTTCAAAAAAACAAGATTCGTCTCGGGTGCATCCCCCCAAATAATGATAGCGTAAGATATTCTGCTGTGGAAAAGAGCATGATAGGTATTAATCAGTACTGGTTCTTCAGTGACCTTTTTTAGTCTATGTAGAAGGTATATTGTGGATGATAGTTTTTTTATTAAATTGTCTATATGGTTGTTGAATTTGAAATTTTCCTGGAATTCCACTCCCAGAAATTTTGCACCCCTTATATTATTTCTCGATCCTGCTCCCATCTCGATTCTGATGGTGTTGGTTTTGTTCAAATTCAAAATCAGGCCATTTGATTTGAACCACGATTGGGCTTCTTTCAGAGTATTTTCTGTTTTTGCTCTTACTGATACTTTGCATTCATTCAGAAAGGTGGTGTCATCTGCATAATTGCATACATGGTTACACGAGATATTATTGGGAAGGTCCTTAATGTATAGTATGAAAAGCAGTGGCCCTAGTATCGAGCCCTGGGGCACGCCCTTCACCATAGTCATGCAGGAGGTTTTCGTGTTGTTTACCTGCACCCGCTGCTGCCTACCTTTCCAAAAGGAATTTAGAAATCTGAGTGTAGGACCTCGTACTCCATAGTACTCTAACTTTTGCAGGAGAATCTGATGAGAAACACTGTCGAAAGCCCTGGAAAGATCACATAAACTCAATTCCACCTTACTACCTCCAACAAATCTATTAGTAATTTTTTCTACTTCCTCTACTAAGGCTGTAATTGTAGACTTCTTATTCCTATATCCATGCTGTCTATCAGTAATAATATTACTTCTTTCAAAGTAGTTTACCACCTTTTCTTTATTAAGGATTCTATGATTTTGGACACCGTATGAAGAATCGATATTGGCCTATAATTACTTGGAATGTGTGTGTCCCCCTCATGTTTATAAATTGGAATGATTATCGCCTTCTTCTGAGATTCCGGGAAAACACCTTCTTCGAAGCATCTGTTGATAGCGTACGCGAGAAGTTCTGCGATTACATTTATTATCGTTTTCAATATATGAGTCGATATATAATATGTGTCATATGTATATTTACATTTTAACATCTTTGTTATTTCATTCACCTCATCCGGTGTAGTCGGGTGTAAGAAAAATGATTTAATACTCTTCATTTCCACTTTATTTAAATATGCCATAGCTTCTTCTTCTTCGGTATACTGAAATTCATTATTGAAGTTCCGGATAAACCTATGATATTTTTCAGGTTCGATTTCGTTATGATCTTATGTATTTATTTTTCCTGAAAGAGTTCACAATTTCCCATACCTTCTTTTGTTTATTTACAGATTCATCGATCTGCATCGAATAATATTTCTTTTTGGCATTTTCTAAGGATGCCTTATAATGTATCTTATATCTCCTGTAAAGTTCCGAGGTATCCTTCTCTCGTTTGAGTTCTAAACGAGTTTGTAGACTATCTAATTTATTTTTTATATTTTTCAGCTCCTCAGTATACCAGGGTTGTTCTTGAAATTTCGATATTGATTTCACTTCTTTTTTAACAAGTGGGCAAAATTTATTCACGGCTGAAACGATCTCGTCATGTAAAGACTAAAAAATCTGGTCGGGAGAACCGTCGCGATATTTCCCATCTATCCAATCAATCATACTCAGATGCGTTACCAATTCATCAAAGTTATCATCAGTTATTCTCCTCGCATATTTAAATTGTTTCTTTTTTATTTCGGAATTAGGCTTTGTGTATTGAACTACCTGGGCAAAGTGGTCAGAGATGTGTGGATTGAAGGTTATTCTTTTGGTGATGTTAGTACCATAATTGTTATCTTTAGGAAAACAAAAACAACTGAAATATCCTTCATTTTTGGTAGGCGGATATTTACTTCTACACGATGAAATAAAATACGTTTTGACCATTTTCCAAAGGATATGACCCCAAGTCAAAGTTGAATTTAAAGGATAGATATTAGATAGATGGATAGACCAATTATTCTGTTATTCCAAGGAGAATTCATCAACATCAATATCAAAAACACTTTAACTGTAGGTACACGGCACTCGAACAATCGCAATAGGTAACTAAACCAGAATAAACACTAAACTGAGCGGAGGCTACAACAAAAACGTGAGACGTGATGTTTCTTCGTTTCTTGTTTCTTTATCTTTGCCGCGATATGTCGAGTGGCTATCGCTCAGTACAGAGTACAGCGTTGCCGCTCTTGGCAATGCGTGGGCAAGGGGATCAAGGAGTCCGTGGTAAAACTAAGTTCAGTCGTCACTCCAACTGTACCCGTAACATGAAGATATGCCAGGAATTATAACACGTTAATTAACTCTTTTGAAAAATAGATTGATTCAAAAGAGTAATCATCGAAATGAATACCCAATATTTGAGATTCAAAATGAAAGTCATTGAGATAAATATAGCCTCAGAACGTCCAGTATAACTTGAAAGTTCATTAAAATTTTAATTCTATATGGAAAATGAAATTGGATTGTTGACAGCATTAGACAATTGAACTTTTGATGAACAAGCGCTAAGCACTGGGAAAAAAAGGCTTCCGAGTCGCGAGCACTGAACACTGATTTACACCAAATGCTTGCGATAATTTTTCTTTTAATTTCTAGTTTTATATTATTTTATTATTATGGGTGAGAACAAGGCGCTGCAATTGGAGGGATCACGTAGATCGGATGGGTCCAGAGCGATTTGCGAAGTGGGCCAAAACGCAAAATCCAGGAACGAAAAGACCAGTTGGTAGGCCCCCAAAACGTTGGTATGACAGCTGGACATCAATGTCACAAGAAGGCACATGACAGAAATGACAGGACTCCGTCCTATTTCAAGAAGAAGAAGATTATAAATGAAAAAAACAGAATTGACCAAATCAAAAACCTGTATGAAAAAAAAATTGTTATGAACTTCAAGGCGTAAAAATACCAAATAGATAATTAATACATTTGAAGTAATTCTTTATTTCGAGCACTAAGCCCAAAAGCTCTTTTCTAGGAAGTGTTGTACGAACGGTTATTTCAATCGGAATGAAAATTGTAACTATTTAGCTAAGCACTAATATGTGATATTATTTGCAGGTTAGAATAATAATAATAATAATAAGAATAATAATAATTATTATTATTATAATAATAAAAATAATAATAATAATATTTATTCGGAATAAAATAAAATCACACAATAAATTCTCACTAGATGTTCCACATCAAAATTTACACAAATAAATAGAAATTCTCAGCTCGTGGATAACCGCTCGAGGGGTAATATATAATTACACAGTTTATTAATACATCCAAGTAAGAATTCACAATTCTAATAATAACTATACACAAATATAGATACTAATAAAATTCCTTCATCAGAAGTTCTTTACCTCCACAAGTGAGCGTATAAAGGATCTGTTGTTAGCCCTTATAAATTCCTTCACCTCCTTCCCAAACCTATTCATTGACCTAATATTCTTAAGTACACCCGGCAACATATTATACAGGGTCTTTCACGAGGAACCTCACCCATATTTATACGGGAAACTACTGAACGTATTTTCATGAAATTCAGCACTTATAAGTATTTCACGATGCTGATGAAATCTAAAATATTTTCAAGGCATGAGCACCTCCGGTTTTTCCGGAAATGACGTCAACTTCCGTTTTTCAAATTAGAACACCATTTTTTTATTGCAGAAATAGATTCCTTAGAAAATTTCAAGTTATTTTGACGTAACATTTTTCAGTTTTGGTTGGAAAATTCTCTCTGAGCGGGAAAATTCGAAAAAAAAATCGAAAATAGAGCTCCGCTGAAACAAGAATAACTTCGAGGTTTTTGGATGGAAAATTTTCATTTTTGGGATTTTTCAAGATGTAAGATTGATTTATTCACTTCAAAAATCGAAATCGCGATTCATGATACAGGGGGTGAAAAAATCGCTTTCAAAGTTAGGGATGACAAAATCGTGAAAAATCAATTTTTTCAAATTGGAACCCCATTTTTTTATGGCAGATATTGAATCTACGTTAAAAAATAATGTGAGTGTATGCATCTCACCCTTGCCCTAAAGTGGATATTTTCTGAGTTATTCACAAAAAACTGTTTTTCGTCTTGAATTTTCAGCTATTTCTTTTCCCTTCACGCCAAAAAGATGAAATTTTCAGGAACTGTTACTTAAACCATGTTTTAGATTTTACTACCCTAATATGCAAGAGAAAAAAGTTACAGGTTGTTCCTAAATAGATGGCGAATTTTGATTCGAATTTGTATCGGAAACCTCTTTATTTCAACTAATCGGCCATCGGTTTTCTCTCCAGTGATAAATAAATAATTCCTTATGAACCACATGCAAAAACATACCATGTTTCACATTCTTTTTTTTTAATGATAAATATCATTAATTACATCTGCCAAATTCCTCTTTATTCAGTAGCATTTTGTGTTTACTATTAATTTGGTGATAATTCGTATTAAGTTATAAAATCGATCACTATGCCCAAGACGTATAAATAAATGTCTAGAAATTAACGGTCAAAACTTTGAGCATCTTCTCTAGTTATAACTGCGAGAGTTTGCCATGGTTCTAATAGTAACTTGAAGTCGGTTTCAAGAAGGGGTGAAAAATCTACAGCATGGTTCAAATAACAATTCCTGAAAATTTCATCTTTTTGGCGTGAAGGGAAAAGAAATAGCTGAAAATTCAAGACGAAAAACAGTTTTTTGTGAATAACTCAGAAAATATTCATTTTAGGGCAAGGGTGTGATGCATACACTCACATTATTTTTTAACGTAGATTCAATATCTGCCATAAAAAAATGGGGTTCTAATTTGAAAAAATAGATTTTTCACGATTTTGTCATCCCTAACTTTGAAAGCGATTTTTTCACCCCCTGTATCATGAATCGCGATTTCGATTTTTGAAGTGAATAAATCAATCTTACATCTTGAAAAATCCCAAAAATGAAAATTTTCCATCCAAAAACCTCGAAGTTATTCTTGTTTCAGCGGAGCTCTATTTTCGATTTTTTTTTCGAATTTTCCCGCTCAGAGAGAATTTTCCAACCAAACCTGAAAAATGTTACGTCAAAATAACTTGAAATTTTCTAAGGAATCTATTTCTGCAATAAAAAAATGGTGTTCTAATTTGAAAAACGGAAGTTGACGTCATTTCCGGAAAAACCGGAGGTGCTCATGCCTTGAAAATATTTTAGATTT
This sequence comes from Hippodamia convergens, assembly GCA_038502775.1. Taxonomy (NCBI): domain Eukaryota; kingdom Metazoa; phylum Arthropoda; class Insecta; order Coleoptera; family Coccinellidae; genus Hippodamia; species Hippodamia convergens. Next base: position 62,238,171 of record CM076607.1, on the reverse strand, counting down.
CATCAGCATCGTGAAATACTTATAAGTGCTGAATTTCATGAAAATACGTTCAGTAGTTTCCCGTATAAATATGGGTGAGGTTCCTCGTGAAAGACCCTGTATATCCTCAAACCCAGAAACACAAAACTCCGCTGTCCTATGGACTTATTGATCTGTGGGACACATGTAGATCCCTGCTTATACCGTGTGTTAAAGCTATGCGAAATGCGGTCCTGTTCCCTGATATTCCGGTGATGATAAATCAACAAAGCCCTAAAATACAGTTGCCTAATATCATATACTCCGCTTTCACTATACAATTGTTCTGATGGATACCTATATGGCTTGCTGAGCATTATTTTCAATTCGGGTGATTTTGACAGGTTTTTAGGTCAATTTAAAATTTACAAAACCAACGTTTTGGAAGAAAGGCCGACTAGTTTCGATTTTATTCTAAAATCTCCATCATAGCTATCCTTCTAAATTTCTGAAGAAAATTCTGAACAAGAGAGAACCTGAGTACCACAGAACACAAGGAGATGAAGAAAACCAAAAATATCTCAAAATAACTTATGTTGAAAATCTAGGAGAACAAATCAAAAATATATTCACCAAATTAAACATCAATATTGCCTTCAAATCTGATAATACCATTGAAAAATTTTTCACAAAAACTGAAAGTGCAACCCCCAAAGAACTACTTAGTAATATCGTATATAAAATGTAATGACTGTCCAGCCACATATATTGGTCAAACTGGTCGCTATCCTAAAGACCGCATTTCTGAGCACAAAAGAGACTCCCTCAACATCCTCAATCCTTTGAAGAACAAAAAGGAAAATAATACAGGACTAGCAGAACATGTGAAAGTTCTTCTTCACTCTTTTGATTTCGATCTTGGCTCTGTAGAAATATTAGGTAGGCAAGTAAATTTGAAAAAACGGTTATTAGATGAGATGATATCCATAAAACAGGACAAAAATTCAATCAACAAAAGAACTGATATAGAGAAGTTAAATACCGCATATTATTATTTAATTGGAAAAATCAACAATAGATGATAGTTTGTTGTCCACCACAAATGTGTAAATAGCCACAATAATCCGCGCTTACATCAAAAAGCATCATGCTTAATAATTTAATAACATCACATCAGTCTTCTCAAAGATCTAGATGCGAGCAGTAGTTGTTCTCTCCAATATTTTAAATCAATATTGACATCGGAACCACAAAAGGTGAAGATGTAAGTTAATGATTTCTTCACTTGTATAATGTTTGTTTATATGTTTACTATAAAAAAAATAAGTTATAAGTTTTTAACTGTAAGTTTCAAATGTCTATGGTTCTGTAGTTATGTTCCATTTCAGAGCCCTGATGAAGATTTTAGAATAAAATCGAAACTATTCGGCCTTTCTTCCAAAACGTTGGTTTTGTAAATTTTAAATTGACCTAAAAACCTGTCAAAATCACCCGAATTCACATTCATAGGTCTCATCAACATTCATTATTTTCAATATATAAATGAATGTATAGAGTGTTTCAGTGGCTTATAACTGCTGAAAGGAGACCAGAGTGCGCATGACATTACATATAGCTTCGAAATATTTCTAAAGGATGAGCCTAATCTTCCGAGAAATTCATGAAAAAAAAGTGTTTTTTCTACAGGGTGTCCCGTAAAGACCACGTCAAACGAAAACGGAAAGTAGATCAGAATATGCTCTACCTGATGTGAAAAAATCGTTCATATGAAAGTCTCACAGTTTTCGAGATATTTGATGTTTAATGAAAATGTTGAATTTTTTCACTTAAAATGCTTTCTCTCTTGCGGAAGCTACAATTGAATACTTTTCGAATCAGTTTTCTTTCCGTAAATATTGTTGAATGATTACTTCAATTCATGCAATTGAAAATAGCACAAAATATTATACAGGAATTCTGAAAAAAAAATTAAAATCCCTTCAGAACTGAAGGAAGTTTTTTGTACTGAATTCTATCTGACGTGGTATCAAAAAAAGACGCTAGACCTTTTCTGCATATTACGTTGAAAAGTTGTCCATCTTGTGAGGTTTCCGAAAAGATAAAATACAGGTGATAACCTCCTTCTCGAAAAAAGATATTTGAATGTTTACCGAAAATGGAGCATTTCTGTGAAAAACTGATTTTTTCACCTTTTCCACAAATCCTTTCATTTTGCAGATTCTGAAGTTACATATTGAATAATTCTCTTGAAAAATGTCAGTTAATCCTTAAATTACTTATTAAGTGAAATTATTCATTAATTGCAATGATATAATATAATAACGCACAGGACCTTCAACATCAACAAATCTATTGTGAATAAACTTTAAAAATATCAATAATAAAAATTCAGGATTCGTATTAGAGCAAATGCTCAAAATGACACCCCCTTCGCTGATACATGCCTGCATCTATTGAGAAATGACCTTTTCAAACCATACAAACTCCTCCCCGCTATTTTGGATGCTGAAATACGAATGCGGTCCCTTAGTTGTGCTTCATCTCTTATGAGATTCGAATAATTTTCGTTTTTTAAAAAACCCCAATGAAAAAATCCAAAGGATTTAAGTCTGGTGAACGGGGAGGCCACAAAATGTCACCGCCCCTTCCGACTGTAGTGTACTGGGCACCCGTCGTGTTGAAACCATAGAATACGTCGCATTTCCAGTTTTATATCTTCTGAGAGTAAGGGTACACTGTTCCTTAGAAAATTCAAATAATTAGTGCCGTTTAATGATTGCGGCAATTCTGTCGGACCGAATATTTTTCCATCGTAAATTCCAGTCCATAAATTCACCGTAAATCGATATTCGGATCTATCTTGCCTTATATTGTGCGGATTCTCGATGTTCAAACTATGAAGATTATGACAATTGATATACCAGCTTTGAGTAGAGGAAGACTCATCAGTCCAAAGGATATTATTGAAAAAAATTGGGATTTGCTGTCTGTTTCAGCAACATTTGTTGACAAAATTCTACTCGGGCTTGGTAGTAGGTGTTGAACTCTCTGAATATGGTAGAGGTAATATTTGTGTTTCTTTAGGATTCTATGGGCACTTGATTTTGATATGCCTGTCATGAGTTCTTTCATTCTGGTTAATACTGAAGGATTATTTTCGACTTCATTCGAAATGGGGTCATCCTCCACGATCGAAGGCCGGCCACTACTTTTACGACTCCCAGGAACTCTTCCTTCGACAATTGCATTATGGGTCCGGATAAAAACTTCGTAATTGGGATGTCGGCGATAGGGGTACCGCTCTGAATAAAGCCTCGATGCTGCTCTCGAATTAAGACGTACTTCTTCATAAATAAGGTCCATGTCGGCTTATTCTCTTGCAGTATACGAAACATTTTCTGTAGACATTTTACCCAGTAAACTGATACGCATTAACTTCCACTAGATGAAAATGAACGTTTCCATAAATACCTTAAGTTTGAATCATTGAATCGCACCACATCATATCGATGTTCGAGAGTTCTTTAGGCGAAGAAAAAGAAATATAAAACTGAGTCAGTGAATTGGCATCTTAATAACATTTTATTGATTTGTTGATTGATTATTTTCAACAGGAAGTGCAAAATGAAAGTATTTATGGAAAAGGTGAAAAAATCAGTTTTTCACAGAAATGCTCCATTTTCGATAAACATTTGAATATCTTTCTTTCTGAAGAAGGTTATCACCTGTATTATACCTTTTCCGGATTCTCACAAAATAGGCAACTTTTTAACGTAATATGCAAAAAAGGTCTAGTGTCTTTTTTTACACAAAGTCAGATAGAATTCAATACCAAAAACACTTCCTTCAAAACATGAATTTAAATTTTTTTTTTTCAGAATCCCTGTATAATATTTTGTGCTATTTTTCATTGCATAAATTGAAGTAATCATTCGACAATATTTACGGAAAAAACTGATTCAAAAAGTATTCAATTGTAGCTTCCGCAAGAGAGAAAGCATTGTAAGTGTAAAAATTCAACATTTTCATAAAACATCAAATATCTCGAAAACAGATAGAGCACATTTTGAACTACATTCCGTTTTCGTTTGACGTGTTATATAGGGGAGTGAATTATTGATTACTGATGTTCGCAGACGACACAAACTATCTTGTTATATTGCGTTCCATAACAGCGCTTAGAGATCATGTAAGCAATTTGCTGAAACTTGTAAAACAGTGGTTTGGAGATCATAATTTGATTTTGAATGTACAGAAGACCCATTGCGTTATATTCCATAATGAAAAAACTAAATTAAACTTTCCACAGTGTATGAATATTGAAGATGATGATATTGAGGTTAAGGATTGTGTAAAGTTCTTTTGTCTCACACTTGATAAACATCTGAAGTGGGGTCCACACATTGAAAATCTAAAGAGTATACTGAATATTCTGCTTGTTACCCCCTTTTATTGCTAAGAAATCAAATAAGATTAGATATACTTAAGTTAGTTTACTATGCAAATTATCATTCAGCAATATCCTATGGAATTAAATTCTGGGGAGCCTCACCTCATGTAGAGTCAATTTTTGTTATTCAGATAAGAGCGATAAGAACTATGCTTCAGATGGGATACCGGGAATCATGTAGAGGAATTTTAAAGTCGAATACTTACTCTTTATGGTTTATATATTTATAAGATTCTGTATATAAAACATAGTGAATACTTTGAAGTTTATAAAAACTCTGATAACACGAGGAGAATTTTTCCTTACGACTTTGAGAGAGAAAAGTGTGCAGTACATGGCCATCGGCTTGATCAATGTTTCACCAAGCTGCCAACCTTTCTCAATTCAGGTGGTGAAACATTGATCAAGCCGATGGCCATGTTCTGCACACTTTTCTCTCTCAAGAGGAGGTTGTGTGAGCTGGTATTGAAATGTGAGCCCTCTAATTTGAAGGAATTTAGAGTGTATTGTAGGAATCAATAAGTTGTAAACTTTCGTTTTGAATCGACTTGTTCCAGTTTTATACGTGGCGTAATCTTTTGCAATTAATAAATTACTATTACTACTATTACTATCAGATTGCAATTATATTTACTGACCTTATCTGATTACAAGTTCATATAGGGAATGGCTATGCAGAGCTACAATGAAAATAAAACTAACATTCTTACATTGTAACTTTTGATATTTATTTTTACTGACCTTATCTAATTACAAATTCATATGGAGAATGGCTATGCAGAGCTACAATGAAAATAAAACTAACCTTTTTACATTATAACTTTTGATATTTGTATTTTGAAGTAATATGATCTCTATGGTTGATTGGGTTCTCTGTTAAATCCTCTTTTGATTTAACAGTGCTAGTGTACCCTGGAAACAGTTGTCGATAATCAAATTGGTGTTTTAGTTCAGTCAATGGGGGCAAAAATAGTGCATTACCTAAGAAAGTAGGTAGGATCTTTCAAGATGCTTCGATTTTGAAAGAAATTTTCGGAAAAAGCTCTACCTGTCTCCTACTCCAAAGTCTACCCTAGATCGATTTATGCCTATTATTTTTAAGGGGTGAAAACAACCCCTATAGTCAAAATCAGAAAATAACTTGATCTAACGTAAATAAAAGTAATTATTGGGCTTCAGTAGCGTTTTATGAAATTTTATGAAGTTTCTTATAAATATATATTCTTATAATATAAACCACCCTTTTTCAGCTTGAAATGTGTGACAATGGGGTTTTATTGATATTATAAATTAATTTCAATCAATTTTATAATAGTATTTTGCATCAACGTTAGTTTTAGGTTAATTTGGTAATAAGCTCTATCAATGTGCTCGTCCAAAGCATCTCATGTGGGTACGGTAGATGCCAATTTTACAGCAGATACTGACGCGTTATTCATCAATAGAAAATTCACCAAACATTGAATTACTCTGGAATGCAAAAACCTCGTTTAAAATCTGATGCCTCAAATATTTTCATAAGATTCTAATCAAACGTATTTGTACCTCCAAATGCATCAAGTGAAGATGATTAAGTAATCAAATTGCATTTCTTAAATATTCGTCGGGAGGAGAAATATATTTACCAACTCACTAAATGGCAATCAGTGTGTGGCAATTTGTTCACATCATAAATTCAAATTGCTGCCTCAGGGCGGATCCAAGACTGGGATGTATACATATCTCGTATAATCGCTAGGGTAGGTTTGTTACATCAGCAGAGACTGAAAAACTTTGATAAGCCGATCCTAAAATCTCCAAACTAGATTTTTGTGTTTGCAATAGTTTCTACGAAGGGTATTCCTGGGCTTACAACTCGTGTCCCGTACCTTCCTACCTATTATAGATGTTTTACACTCATCAATCTTCTTCTATTGAATTAAGGAATTCGCAATTATTTAGACTTGATTGTAATACCCAGTTATTGATAATTATGAAATTCTCATTGTTTGTGCTTATCTTCACGGTGATTAACGATTATTCATTTATAATTGTTGAAGGGCACGGTACATTCGAAGATGAAGATTAAGAACACGTTCATATATCTGTTGTGTTTAAAAACGACTACGATTTTCCGTTGTTAGGACATTTAATAGTTCAGTGTCAATACTGAAGGCATCGAAATTGCCTACCACTCTAACCACTGAGCTACGGACGCCATGGGAAGTGTATGAAATGACGAATATGAAATATGCCGTTATTGCTTGCGCCGACGTGAGTGTATTCGCTTCGTTTTCAATTTTTCTTCTCTATAATTTTTTGATAGTATATCAACTCCTACATCAACTAAATAGTGGCTCCTAGCACAATGACCAGTATATTGCTATGATTCCGGAAGCATATTGAAGATCTGTAAATAAAAGACAATGAAGTTTCATTTCGAGAGAACTTAGATGTTGACATGTGGTATGTCTTCTCTTGAACAAAATATTAATTTTCACGAGGACTCTACACTTTTGAGCTTCCATGGGACACTTCTTAAGGAAGCCCAAACTTCGTGTCTCATGAGAATCCATCTCATGCCTGACTTTCAAATTGCAGGATTGAAAAAAAAAGGAGAAAATACTGAACATGAGTAAAAATGATTAAATGAATAGTTTCCTATCTTTTTGATAGACTAATCTCAGAGTATACCAGAAACCACTTGCTAAAAGTTCCACTATGGGAAATGCGAATCGGTTCTAGCAAATATTTCGTTAATGCACGGCTTCTTCGGCAACAAATATGAAACTTACATTCCAAACGTTTCTGAGGATTGCGACTAAATGATGAGCTTAATTCCACAATAATGGCATGGCGACTGTATCATGGTAAACGTGTCTCATGGAGGTCCGTCCTCCCCTATCTATTGTCATATGTATATCTTGATATGCTATGTGATATGAATCGAGTAAGATCCCAGGGCCCCCAGACGTTACTTATTTTTGAAGTAACGAATTTTACAGTATTGACAGTCTCATATGTGTTTAATAGTGTGTGCATACTCGCTTACTTGGCTAGGTGGCCCGTTGGCAGGTACCCAGTAAACATGATACATCACAGAAACATTTCAAATGAGATATGGGTGAAGCATTATGAAACATTTCAAAGTAATGTTTCACAAACATACCATAAATGTTTAAATGAAACATCTCTTCCGAACTTAAAATGAAATATCCCAGAAACATTCCAAATGAAACATCGGTGAAACATTTCAATGTAATGTTTCATAAACATACCACAAATGTTCAAATGAAACATTTCTCCCTTAGTTAACATGAAATATCCCAGAAACATTTCATATGAGATATAGGTGAAACATTTCGATGAAATGTGTCATGAACATACCCCAAATATTCAAATGAAACATCTCGTCCCAGTTAACATTGATATATATCTCACAAACATTTCACTTGAGATATAGGTGAAACATTTCAATGTAATGTGTCATAAACATATCCCATATGTTTGAATGAAACATAACTTCCTAGTCAACAGGATATATGTCCCAGAAACATCTCATATGAAATATAGATGAAACATTTCGAAGTAATGTTTCATAAAAATACCGCAAATGTTTAATGGAACATCCCTTCCCAGTTAATATCATAGGTTACATATATATTTTATATGAAATAAAATATATCTCATCTACCGATAAGACATAAATATAATCATTAGAGGACGTTTTTTGGTAATAAAAACGCTGAAAGTAGTATATTATATATCTATTTCTAAAAATCTGTCCAAGAGTAAATTTTGGGCCATAGTCGAAGCATAATTTCTAATTAATTGAAATATTGATATATCATCGAACGCCATCCAACATTAATGAAAATAAATATCCAAAGGAAAAGGAATGTTAAAAGAAGGCTGATGCAGAATTGTGCGGTTCTGTGGTTGACACCGTGTTTTTAGGTTAGGTTACTAATAGACAAGTTTATCAATGAGAAGAGGGTAATTATTTAGATTAAAAATTACTGTGCTAGCTGAGTGAAAAAAATTGTACTTACCAATATTGTGTCCCAGATTACGAAAATGAAAACGAGAAGTCCACAATTCTATTAGTTTTTACGAAAAAAAATGGAAAAGTTGCCTTCTGAAAGGTAGGGTTAGATTATAGTTGTAGCTAGTTTCCTTTCATTTTCTTAATCAATATTGGTTAGAAAGGTTTAATTTATGACCTTTCAAGCTTTTTCTGCAAAAAAAATGCCTTTATTTCATCAAAAAGGATGATTTAATTCATTGTTTACATCGGGTGGTAACCATCATCGCGGCCATGATATTTCAAGCTACGAACTGTCAAACGTTCATCCCTCTGCAACGTTGCCAATAATACACATCTATACTGAAATCCAATTCAATTAGTTCAAATATTGTTGGAAATGATGATGTATTATTAGGGTTTCTTATTTCGCGCCCCTTTTGAAGTAAACACTTGGCAAAAATATTCCATTCAACTTCCTTTATAAATTCCTGCCTACTTCCCTCCAGTTCATTTTAAATCGTGCTGTCTTCAGGTGAGTTCCTATTCAGGTTTATCTTAAGTTAAATTTTTTACTTTTTGCTTTATCAAAATGATGTGCACGGGATGTCTTCTAACACAATCAGAATTTAATCGTCTGCTTGATGTTGAAGACCGATTGAAAGAATTTCTGCGAGAGCATGGTGTGATTGATTTGTTGTCGAATGAGATGGATTGTCCAAAATGCAACAGACCTTGCACGTTTTATCCAGCTCTTTCAAAATTCATGTGTAATAACACTATCGCGGTTCCAAATAGACGCAAAAGACAGAGGTGCGGTTTTCAAAAGTATATCAAAGTGAACTCATTTTTTTCTGGCAGCCATAAATCTATATCGGATATATGTAGGTTTGTTTCATTTTGGCTAGTAAACGCTAACCAGGAAGACTTAGAATTAGAGTTGGATTGGTCATCTGCGACAGTCGTAGACTGGAGGATGTTTTGCCGCGAAGTTTGTTTGGTGTATTTTAGTCAAAATAATGAGCGTTTGGGGGGCCCGGGCAAAATTGTTGAGATCGATGAGGCCAAATTTGGCAAACGAAAATACAATAGAGGCCGGATAATTGACGGGCAATGGATTTTTGGAGGGATCGAGAGGGGTTCCAATAAAATTTTCATGATTCCGGTTGCAGATCGGACTCGGGAAACTTTATTGGAGCTGATCAGAGAATGGGTGTTACCAGGAAGTACCATCATATCTGACTGTTGGAAAGCTTATGACTGTTTGAGTCATGAAGGCTACCAACACCTCAGGGTCAACCACTCCCTAAATTTCGTTGATCCTGAAACAGGGGCTCACACCCAGAATGTGGAGCGTTTTTGGAGAGATATCCGGGATCACATCCCGAGATACGGAAGGAGGTCCAGTTATTTTCCATATTATTTGGCTGAATTCAAATTTAAAAAAAATTTCAATAGGAAAGAAAGATTCCATGAATTTTTCAAATGTGTAGCGTTTGTGTATCCAACGAACGCTCCAACTTCTGGTGATGATTGAGCCGTCAATTTTCACGACCTTTATTGTATTCGGGTATGGTGTTTAATTTTAATATACCGAATTGGTTCATTGTTTTTTTTCTGATTCTTCCTGTTTTTTCTTTTTGTCTCAAGTTTTATATTTTTATAAAGAAAAAAACTTATTTTTTACTTATTTACAAAGAATTTTTGTTATTTTTATAGTTTATTTATACAAAGAATTTCTGTTATTTTTCATAGTTTATTTATACAAAGAATTCCTGTTATGTTTTTTTTTGTTTGAAATTTTTAGGTATTTCCCTCTCCCAAAATTATCCCAAATGCCTTACGTTCCTTGAAGAGCCAAAAATCCTTCCCGGCAAAGGTGGCCCAAACCTCCACGTGGTCTTTGCTGGATTGCTTTTTCAATATGTAATTTTTTTATATTTCAACACGAATAGGTGTTTTTGTATTAATATGCGGTTTACCTGCCTCTCACCGGTTTTTAAAATACTTCACATAGTGTTTTGGGTTACTTCAAATGAATGTAGAATTTAAAAACACACGAGAAAATATCATTAAATACACGTTTTTCATAAGAAATTAGAAATTTGTCACAACTACTGATAAAGCCGGGAGTCATAAATATTCAAAAAAGGAGATCCTTATTAATAATATCCTCATACGAAATTTTAAAGAGATCGATCGATTGTTTATTTCTCCGTAAACTTCGAATAGAAATAATCATGGTGGTCACTGAAAATAATTCGAAAATACTAGAGGAGGCGATAAACTGCATATCAACCTCATACCTATATTACTGATATCGCCAACACTTAAAAATTCATTCATATATAACTCATTGAAAAAGTAAACGAAGATGGGCTTTTCCTATCCAACTGTCCGAAAGTCCGAATGGAACTGCCTAACCGATTTGAGACTCGGCAACGTTGCATAATGCGAGTTCGTCGCTTGAAATATCATGGCCGCGATGACGTTTCATACCAGATGTAAACAATGAATTAAATCATCGTTTTTTATTGAACAACGGCATTTTTTTTGCAGGATGAGCTTGGAAGTTCATAAATTTAACATTTTCAACCAATATTGATTAAGAAAATGAAAGAAAACTAGCTATAACTTAACATAACCCTACCTTTTAGAAGGCAACTTTTCCATTTTTTTTCGCAAAAACTAATAGAATTGCGGACTTCTCGTTCTCATTTTCGTGATCTGGGGCACAAAATTGGTGAGTACAAATTTGTTCACTCATCTAGCACAGTAATTTTCAATCTGAATAATTACCACGACTGAAAATATTCAATTCATACGAACTTGAGTTCTCCTAAGATATATTTTCCCAAAATTGAAGTCAATGTCTTTTTCCAAAACTCCTTCCTTATGAGGTGGGAGTTCATTCGATTCGTGTCCCTCACAAGTCGTAGCAGAGTACTGTCATTGACCGATCTGCCAGGAAAGGCTATAAGAACTTCTTTATTACTCAATGTGAATGAAAAATCTTTAGAAAGTGGGAATCAGAGCTATTTGTTATCACTTCATATACTTTTAATAAAAATCAGTGTTAAGTCTACAATAATTTCTCATTTTGTTCCAGGTTTTTCGTATATTGGGTGTCTGCCAAGGAATCGATATTCCAATTCTAAATCAACCCTTCAATCTCCTGGATTGTTTTCAGTTATCACAGAAATTTTTATTTAGTATATTCTAAAACTGGGCAGAAAGAGGATGACGTGTCTCTGAAATATCAAACATTGGAAAGGGATAAAGACCACTGGAGAATTAATCCACAGCACTAGAGACAATGTTAAATTGTCAGAAATGAGCGCAAACATCCAATAATGGATAGCAGCAGAAGAAGAGGAAAACCTCAAATAGAATATTTCTTTCTTTATTAGTTCAGTGTTACTGGATGAAATATCTAACATAATTCATTCATTTGTATTCACAAAAATCAATTTGTGTAACTATGTGGAATAAAAAGTATATCAATGTTCATTATTGTGTATTATTTATGTATGAAAAAATAATTTGTATGCAAAACCTGATTGAAATAGTGAATAAATTGTGAATATTGTTACAATTTATTAACAATTTTCAGTACAGGTTTTCATTCAAATATTGAAATCATGATTTAAGATGCCAAATGCCCTGAAACAAAATGGTTAGTAGCTATTTACTACGATGAGGGCGCCACAATCGGGCCGAAAACATTGTTTCAGTAAGAATATCCCTGAAACAAAGATGGAACGTTTCAATGATATGTTAAGATATGTTGCACTGAGATCAAATTAACGTTGAAAATAACATATTGTAATGTTCCACCGAAACGTTTCTGAAACGTTATTGAGAAATGTTTCTATTGAAACATCTATGTCGTAGGACATTAAGGATCTCATAGATGTTTCTGAAACATCTCAAGCGCTATGTATGAAACGTTTCATGTTTCAAGTGGAATGTTTCAGCTATATTTCTGAAATGCATCAATGTTTACTGGGTAGCAGGTAGAAAAAGTAGACAAAAACATACCGCACCTTTCTTAAATTCGAAGAACTGTTTTTTATATATGTCGCTCAGAATTTTATGAAAAATAAATATTTCCTATTGCCAGACTGTTTCCGTGGGCCGTAATTCCTCCCAGACGCTTTGAATTTTATAAAACAAGGGCTTTTTTACATTCGAAGTCTGCAATTTTGAATATAATCCTTGGGGGATTATTTTAATACCTTTTGTGGAAAGCCAGACCAATCCTAAGCGCCAAATATTCTGCCAGACACAATCTTGATTTTTATTAGAAACTATAAACTTTTTTGCCTATAAAGTGTATGGGACTAATTACGGCCCACAAGGCAGGTTCAACTATTTTGAGGAAATTTGAACAGAAACCATAGTTACGAAACCTCTATCGATAAAATAATTGTAAAACGCCAGGTACGAGTGGACCATCGAGTGAAGCTGACAGTGAAGATTAATATTCTAATGAAAAAGATTATATTTTTTGATTTCTGTTAAAATTATAATAATAGTCATTTCCATAATTTGATGTTTTAAACCAACACTTTGTAGGCAAAAAAATTAATAGTTTCTAGGGACCTAATAAAATTTTGATTCTGTCTGGCAGAATGTTTGGCCCTTGGGATTGGTCTGGCTTTCCACAAAAGGTAGTAAAATAATCCCCCAAAAATTATATTCAAAATTGAAGACTTCGAATCTAAGAAAAGTTTTTTTTTTTCAATGAAATTCAGAGCGTCTGGGAGGAATTACGGCTCACGAAACGGTCTGGCAATATGAAATATTTATTTTTCATAATATTCTGCGTGACCTCTATAAAAATCAGTTCTTCGATCGAAGGCCGGCCACTACTTTCACGACTATCAGGAACTCTTCCTTCGACAATTGCATTATGGGTCCGGATGAAAACTTCGTAATTGGGATATCGGCGATTGGGGTACCGCTCTGAATAAAGCCTCGATGCTGCTCTAGCATTGAGACGTAATTCTCCATAAATAAGGTGCATGTCGGCGTATTGTCTTGCAGTATACGAAACATTTTCTGTAGACATTTTACCCAGTATACTGCTACGCATTAACTTCCACTAGATGAAAATGAACGTTTCCATAGATACCTTAAGTACCTTAACCCAAATAGACCTAAAATTTTTTTTCTTTCATTTCAATGAGAATTGTGTCAGATTATGGTTCAAATGGGGCCTTTTCATATTTTTCATCTTGATGTGTACTTATTTTTCGAGAAAAGTTAAAATTTGTGGTGTTTTTTCAAAGGAACGGTAGACTTAAATTCACTCTGAGAAAAATGAACATTGAATTATAAAATGTCGAAATTATAGAAGCAATTTTTCGGATGGTATGCTATTTTATATTAAATACCTATAAAATATTAGTTTTTATGCCACACTTCACAATTTTTTAATTTGATTCTGGTAAACAATCAGGTGGTCTACTCTGACCTGTCCTGAAATTGGTGTAAACTTTTTGATTGCTTAGATGGTCCTGTTTTTGTTGTTTTTCTATTAGTTTCCAGCAATCTTGTTGCGATGATAGCTAGTCTAGTTTGTCACCATTTCTGCGTTTTGAACAACCATGTCAAAGCAGTGTACAAGAAGTGGGAAATACAATTTTTGTTCTTGTCGAAATACGATTCTAACTTTTTTACGCGATCAGTCAACGCCCCCCATATATTTTTATGTTGCATGAGTTTTGGTTGGTCAATGATATTTTTTTTCTCGAGGTGAATGAATATATTATTACTTTGTTTGGTGCATGGAAATACGAATAAGAAATTAGTAGGCGCATAAGTAACATCATTGTTATTTCACTTACAGAAAACTATTGAATTATGTGCAGAAGAAAATTTTGCTATCAGGTAGTTCTGAAATCATATCCAGATTATCGGCATGATCAAGTATCTCATACTGAGTCAGATTATTTTTCCAATAATTATAACAATATATTCAGGTAATATAGTATAGATAATCCTATCGTTCCGTTAAAAGAACACCTTCATTTACGTAGCAAAAATCGGGATTTGAAATCATGGAGAAGATAAATTCGCCTCTAATATTATTCATCCGACCACAGATATAATTATTTTATTCGCAACAGCGATGAAATATATACATATGAAAAAGAAACACTATCGGACAAAATGAGGTATTGCAACAATTGATATATTTTTGAAGTTAATATATCTTTAAAGTGAATTTGAATACTGAAGCACTTTGTAGGTTAGATTCAGTGTTGAAGAAAGCATTAATTTATGTGTTTATATTGACGCCTTCTTCGTTTCTTTATTTTGAGCATTGATAGAAAACTTTTAGATAGGTGTTCTTTGTACGGAACGGTAGGTCTATTTGGGTTAAGTTTAAATCATTGAATCGCATCAGATCATATCAATGTTCGAGAGTTCTTTAGGCAAAGAAAAAGGAATAAAAAAACTCATTCAGTGAATTGGCATCTTAACAACATTTAATTGATTTGTTGATTGATTATTTTCAGCTGGAAGTGCAAAATGAAAGTATTAATGGAAAAGGTGAAAAAATCAGTTTTTCACAGGAATGCTCCATTTTCGTACCTGTATTTTACCTTTTCGGAATCCTCACAAAATGGACAAATTTTCAACGTAATATGCAGAAAAGGTCTGGTGTTTTTTTTTACCCCACGTCAGATATAATTCAGTACAAAAAACACTTCTTTCAAAACATGAATTAAATTTTTTTTTTCAGAATACCTGTATAATATTTTGTGTTATTTCTCATCGCATGAATCGGAGTAATAATTCAACAATATTCACGGAGAAAACTGATTCAAAAAGTATTCAATTGTAGCTTCCGCAAGAGAGAAATCATTTTAAGTGTAAAAATTCAACGTTTTCATAAAACATCAAATATCTCGAAAACTTTGAGACTTTCATATGGACAATTTTTTCACATCAGGTGGAGGACATTCTGATGTACATTCCGTTTTCGTTTGACGTGGTCTTTACGGGACACCCTGTATAAAAATCGGTACTTCGAATTTAACAAAATTGATGAATCTGGCCATTTCGCAACAATGTTTCTGTAATTTTTTATTGAAATTTAAAGCGTCTGGGAGGAATTACGGCCCACGGAAACGGTCTGGCAATATGAAATATTTATTTTTCATAATATTCTGCGTGACCTCGATTAATATCAGTTCTTCGAATTTAAGAAAAGTTCGGTATGTTTTTGTATATCTTTTCTACCTGGTACCTGTGAACGGGCCGCCAAGCTAGCTAGTATGCACACACTATTAAACACATAATATAAGACTATCTATACTGTGAAATTCGTTAGTTCAAAAATAAGTAACGTCTGGAGGCCCTGGGATCTTAGACTAGTATATGTCATGTCGAATGTTTCTTAGTTTATCTTATCAAATGTGTTAAATATATCAAAATAGACATTGTAAGCCATTTCATTTACTGTTGTAGAATCCACACTCACAACAACACCTCCAGGAAGTTTTTCAGAATAGAAAAAGTCTTTTAGTTTTGGCTTAATAAAGTGAAACGAGCAATTCAAAAACAAGAGATCAATCTGAAAAGATTACAGCAGAAAAAAAACTGCAAGTTCATTAGCGATTCTTAGATACTGGCGATTCTTAAGCCACTCTTCAATATTTCTCTGAATCAGACTGATTTGGGAATGCTCAATTCAACGAAACGGAAATGTCGCAACCCTTCTTCATGAGATCGGGCATTACCATCACTTCCTCTACCCCTAGTACACACATAGTAGTGGGTAGTGATAACGACTGACTGACCAGTAGTTAGTGCTCTGGCCTTATTCACGACTCCATGTGAATTAGATAGGAAAGTAGTCCGCAGGTTCACACGCGAATGAGGAGTAGCTACGAAGAATATAAAATCACACTGCTTAGACGATGAGATAAAATTTTCATTGGCTTTTCACAAAGGGTTTGATGGGTGGAAATTTGCTGTTTTTTCCAAGCATGCTCCTTCTGTTCCACAATGTGAAAATTCAGATATACCGGACCTAGCCTAGGAGATTAAAATAAATTCACAATCTCTGAATATAGATTCTTTTTCTTTGTCTTCTTCACAATGAGAATTACCTGAGTCTCCTTGGGTACATGACTCTAATTTAATTATGTCAAAATGATATCAATGTTTTATCACTGCCCGTTTTAAGGTACATGATTTTGTTTATTTCTGTTTTCATTGAATGAGAAAAAAATATATTCTTCATTCCTCGCTGATGCATTCTCGCTGATGTCCAGCTTGTGGATCAAACGCTATCCTTAATTATTTTCTGCAATGTATAGCCGTCGATGGAAATTACATGTCAAGTATGGTTGAAGCCAGTGGTTACGCTTTTTTATTGGTCTAGTGTTGTATTAATATCGCAACACCATCGTATCTTTATCACCACCACTACGTGTCAAGTTACTCGCATCAAAAAATATGTTGATCTTCACAATCTTCAGTTATGACCAACAATAACAATAGTGGTGATAATTCCTGAACTATTCGTTTTCAGTCAAACAGGAATGGGAGACGAGCACTGTTAAGCCGGCCACTCACGTACAGTTTGAACTGTTCATATTTCTCAGTTAAACTGTACAGTTGAAAAAATAGAGTTGAATTGAGACTAAAATACCGAAACACGTTTCATCTGTTCAATTAAAACAGTGCGTGAGTGGCTGGCCTCACATGTAGCATTGTCGACGACCCGTGAAAAGATTGCTCATGTTAAAATAGTTATTTTCCTAACAGGTGTCGAAAGAGTTATTTTCCCGCACGAAACTGTCTTTGCCCTAACGGCGCGAAGCGGATAAGACACTTTCCTCACGTGTTAGGGAATATATTGTTTCTCCTAGCGCTTATATGAGATAAATTTGAATTCGACACACAAATCAAATTTGATTACCTATATTAATAAATATACATGAAAGTCGGGCTGAAAACATAGATATTTTTATATATCTTTTTTTTTCTCCTGAATTAGATTTTAATTCATACAGGGTGAGTCGGGAGGAACGGACCAGACTTCAGATGTGTATTCTATAGCTCGAAATAATATAAAAAAACTCATATGTTGTTATCCGATTTTCATTTGTTCTCAAACTATAGCGTCATTATGAAAAACAACATTTTCTATATTAAAATGGTTTCATTTATAGCATTATTTTAATAAATGCACAAAAATCCTGCCATTAACCTCGAAACACATTCGTCTGCGAAGGGCTCTCGATGCTTTTCTGATTGATTCATGGTTTTCTTTAATAAGCGATGCCGTATTTCTAAAGCGTCGAATTAGAGCATTCCGTCTGTCAACTTTAACTTTGTATACCTCGTTCTTGACCCAGCTCCACAAAAAATAGTTCAATGGTGTGAGGTTTGGAGATCTTGGAGGCCAACTAATACGACCACAGCGACCAATCCATAGTCCGAGAAACTCTTGATCTGAATATTGGTTGACCTTATTTAAATATTCTAATTACCCTATAGTTTGAAAACAAATGAGAATGGGATAACAACATATGAGTTTTTTGGAATTATTTCGACCTGCAGAATACACACCTGAAGTTTGGTCCGTTCCTCCCGACTCACCCTGTATTTCTACTGTTATATAATAAGAAATGAGTTCAGGGATACAGCAACTGATAATCAAATAATAATAATAATAAAAATAATATCGACTTTATTTACTGAACTGGTACAAAGAGGCGATATTTAGCTTAAAGCTATTCTTATATATAACTTTATCATACCGTCATCAATGAACTCAAAATATAAAATTTTCATCACCAATGCAAAACAAAATAAACAACCTAAATAAATACTTTTACTCGTGGATATATGGCCACCCAGAATATTTACGCACTGAATAATACTCACATATGTTGAAAATAGACTGTACCCTAAAATTAACACCGCGATCCAATCATAACCAGTGATGAATGAATTAATAATATCCTACAACGAACAAGACTAAGCAGAAATCAATTGCAGAATTGCCCAAGGTAGAGTACACGTAGCCTTCTCTTAAAAGAAAGTATGGAGCGGCTTTGATATCATCATCTAATCGGTTATAGAGCATTACCAACATATAATAGAAACTCCTTTGAAATGGCACCGTTCTATGCTTCGGTATTGATAACATATTTCTAGATCTTACTTGAACACCATGCACGTTCCATCTATAAGAAACTTTTTCACCCAGATATTCAGGAGAATTTGTTCGGATCACGTTATGGGTTAGAGAAAGCAGATGTATCTCCCAAACCCTTGACATAGACAACCACCTCAACATCTCCAAGTGTTGGGAAACCGAATCGAACTTTTTGATACCAAAAACATACCTACAGCATATGCGCTGGACCTGCTGGATCCGTCTTTCTGTAACTTTGTTCAGACAAGGCCCGCAAACAACAATACCATGTTGAAAAACCGAGAGAACGACTGACTCGCACAAAATCTTTCGAAGGTGAAAATTCAAGATTTGACGGTTTGCGTAGAGCACTCTAAGCCTGGAGTAAGATCCTCTCAACAACAATGCAACATGATCCGTGAAACGTAGGTTGCGATTCATCAACAATCCCAGGTTACGCATCAAGTTAGCATAAGAGATGGGCTCACCATTAACTACGGGATGAAAGTTATTCCGCAAGACTTTAGAACACACTTGTGTATTACCAAATAACGTAAAGGTTGATTTTGCAGAATTCATGTTTACATTATGCCAAGCTGCAAACTGATATATGTCTTGCTAATCACTATTGAGGGAGTTATTAGCCCCTACGAAATCTTCAGGATTGAAGCTGCAATACAACTGAATATCATCAGCGTAACCATGGATGGAACAAAATTTCACAACTTTGAATAAATCGAAAATGTAAACTAAAAACAGCAGGGGTCCAAGAACCGATCCCTGCGGCATGCCTGTTGTTAGCGGAAGGCTTCCAGATAATTTCCCACTGCACATTACACGCTGCTTTCTTCCCTTAAGGTACGAGTTGAAAATGCCAACGGAACATCCGACAACCCAACATGCTGGAGCTTAGCCAGCAAAACATCATGATCGACAGTGTCGAATGCCTTAGAAAGATCTAGAAGCACCAGAGCTGTTATTTGGCCTTTATCAATGGCTCCCAGAATATCATCGGTGACCTTTAGAAGGGCAGTTACTGTTCTATGATTCCTCCTGAAGCCAGCTTGGCAACGTGGTAATATACCATTTACATTGAGATAATCAGTTAACTGTTTGTGAATGATCTTTTCCAGAATTTTGGTCAAAACAGGCAGTAAACTGATTGGGCGGAAATCTGCAGGACAGATTTTACAAAAATTTACTGCGTCATGTGAGATGTCATACTGAAATCAGAATTCATCTTTTCATTCAAAGAAGATATACATGTAAAACATTATCTCAGGAAAGAAACTCAATTCAATCAAAAACGACTTTATTTCACAAAACTCGCACAGAAAAGCGATATTCAGCTTAAAAATACTCTTACATTACATACAGGGCGTTGAAAAAGAAAGAATATAACCATTTTTTATGATTTTGCCGAAACTACTGGCAATATGTAATGAAATTTCACACGAATATGTTTTGGAAGCTGATACATCTAATTAATGTTATTTGATGTCTGACTCTCAGAGAGGGCAGTAGTAACAAGGTTCGTACCCAGTTGTTTTGAACATAGTTTTATTGATATTAGATTTATTAAGCAAAATTTTCATCGATCTCAAACATTATTCATTTACACACCAAAAAGGTAGTCCTGATTAAACTACTGTGCACCGATTTCGAAATATTTTAATTTGAAAATTATGAAGTTATAATCGATGCTGGTATGAGGTAATTATGAATGTATTTATCGAACAAAAAAATCACAAGAAAATCAAAAGAAGGCTGGAAACATATAAAAACTCAATTAGTGTAGGTGTTAAAAATGTCCTCCGTTTTCACAAATATACAAATCTATCCTTTTTTCAAAAATTCCTTTATCTTCTTAACGCTTGGGAGTCAGCTATGAGGTCATTGAAGTGACGTTGAATTTTTGAGGTGAATCAACTCCTGTTGCATAAATTTTTTCTTCAAGGACGACCAAACTGTGTAATCCAAGGGATCGAAATCGCATGACCGAGGAGGCCAATGAATCGGAGCTTGTACACTTCTATCTCTCCATCGATTCGGAAAATGGTTACTTAACCGGTTATGACACCTTCTATCAATACATATAGCGTGGAGATCTATCGTGCTTTATAATTGAAAATAATAATAATTAAAAAAAAAAGTAACAGCCTCAAAAACAAAATGGATTAGAACATGAGATGTAAACTGGAAATTGATGGGAATGTTGTAAAGCAGGAGATGAAGTTCAAGTATCTCGGCATATCAATTTGGTGATACATGACATGACATATACAGCTGAAACCCGGCCCGATATATCGAAAACAAAACAGATTCTGGAAACAACTAAAATGGAAGTACTACGTAGGATAACTGGCAAAACACTTTATGACAGAGAGACGAGCGAGAGTATACGAAGAATGTGCGGGGTAGAGAACATAAATGACCGGGTGAAGGTCGGGAAGGTGAAATGGATGACCGGAAAATTGTGAGGCTTGCGCGAGACAGATCACCACTGGGCACTGGGTCGTAGGAGCGTGGGACGCCGCCGAGAAAAATGGAGTGATAACTTGACTGCACGGTAGACAGAGTTATGGGAAGTAAACAGTCGTGTGGCCTAAACTAAAGTAGGAAGAAGAGGAAGAATTATTTAGTACTTTATCAATACTTTATACCAGCATTGATTATTGCTTCATAATTTTAAAATCGAAATATATCGAGAACGGTGCACACAATCAAGTTTCATCAGGAATACCTTTTTAGTGGAAAATCGATTGATGTTTGATATCGCTCAAAATTTAGCTCAATAAATCGAATATCTAAAAAGTTATGTTCAAAACAACTTGGTCTGAACCGTGTAACTAGTGCCCTCTATGAGAGTCAGACATTAAAACAAATTCATTAGATGTATCAGCTTCCAACATATATTCGTGTAAAATTTCATAACAATGTTGCTAGTAGTTTCGGCAAAATTGTAAAAAATGTGTACATTTTCTTCTTCTTGAATACGGATGGCGTAACGAAATTTGTATGCTGCACAAACCCCTATTATTTTTCAGTTTTGTATCTATCCTAGAGAGATGATCACTTCTGTTTGAAACACCCTGTATAACCTTTGTGAACAAATGCCGTATTTTCGATTTATTTTAAGGCAGCATGACTGCACGGTTGACAGAGTGATTGGATATAAACAGGTGAGTCGCCTAGACTAAAGTAAGAAGAAGAAAAGAAAAAATTATTTAGTACTTTATCAATACTTTATACCAGCATTGGTTATTGCTTCATAATTTTCAACTCAAAATATATCGAAAACGGGGCACACTATCAAGTTTCATCAGTAGTACCTTTTTGGTGGAAAATTGATTGATGTTTGATATCGCTCAAAATTTAGCTCAATAAATGCAATATCTAAAAAGTTATGTTCAAAACAGTTTGGTCTGAACCGTGTAACTAGCGCCCTCTATGAGAATCAGACATCAAAACACATTCATTAGATGTGTCAGCTTCTAAAACATATTCGTGTAAAATTTCATTACAATGTTGCAAGTATTTGCATCAAATTCGTGAAAAATGTGTATATTTTTTTTTCAATGCCCAGTATCTTGAATGCGGATGGCGTTACGAAAATTTTTTATTCAACAAACCCCTATTATTTTTAAGTTTTCTATCTACCCCGGAGCGATGGATTCTTTTTTTTGAAACACCCTGTATAACCTATGTGAACAAATGCCCAATTTTCGATTTTTTTTAAAGGCAGCATGACGCACGCACGTGAGGGACAGCAGAGTTGAATTCCATCAAACAAAAAATAGTCTGCCGATTAGTTTGGTTCGGCCATTTAATTCCACAGGTTTATTCATCCCTTAATGCAAAAAATGAATAATAGTCCAGTAACTTTGTCGCCTGAATGTATAGGCTAGTATGCGTCAAAGCTGGTAGTTGTGATTTTTTGCAGACTTGTTTATTATGTTGGCCTCATGCATAATCCAAGTTTTTGACCTCGAGCGATGAACGGTACCTTGTTTGAAATCGAAAACACAGTGAAAAAAAAGTTTTTTTACTCAAATTTTTTAATATACCTTATCCTGAAGAACTGGTTTGTGCAAGGCGTTTTCGAAGAAGACTAAATTTCCTACCATATGATACCGAGACTGCTTGTGTAGACCCGATATTTTTTCATTTACAATTCTCAAAGATTATAATTTTTCTCGAATTTCGCAATTTTTCACGGTTATGTCACTTTCACACTAATTATACTATCGAAGCCCTGTATTATATGATATGATGTTGAAAAAGAAAATGAGGAGTGTAAAAGATGATGTTCAAGGTGAATAACAAATAATGAAGTAAGAAGATGAATACAAAAAGTAATTTTTTGCTAGGTTCCACTTCGTTTTTTTTTTCGACACTAATTCTACACCGGATAAGACAGAAGGAGCAGGATAGAGAGACATATTTGTTTTGTATGGGGGCAAACCCAACACCCAGAACCTTGATGAGCTGCGGTATCGGATATTCGCCAGGGCTGCGACAGAAACCAGCTTAATCTAGCTAAGTTACCTTCTACTCAAGACTCTGCACCATTTCACTTCTTGCGAACATACCATCAGGTAAAAGTTTGTCCTTGCAGTTGCAGGAAGGCAGTATTAAACTGCAGCGGGGCTTTTTGTGATAATAAACTCGATATTATATTAGAAAACGCTGAACTGTCTGATGTCAATATATAGGATGACATGTGGACACAAAAAGTGCACGATTCATCTCCATCCCCTGAATCCCAATGCGTCGATACAGATAGAGACGAACCTCAACCGAAACTTTCCAAGAAGGCATAATCAGTTATAAATGTCACCCTTTTCCAAAAAAATAAACTCATTAACTTTCAATGTACACTTTTAATGTAATCATCTTTTTTACTTCATTATTTGTTGCTTAGCTTGAACATAGTACTTCAAACTCCTCATCTCTTTCAACTTCAGATCATGAATCTAGAATAGAATAGTTAGTATAAAAGCGACAAAATTGTGACAAATTGCGATATTAACAAAAAATTATAAACTTTGAAAAACTGTATTTCAAATACTATTGTGTCTACAGAGACAGTTCTGATATCATAGTGAAGGAAATGTAGTTTTCTTGAAAAACGCCTCGAGGAGATTTTCTCAAAAACCACTCCTTCAGTGTGCTAATTTCCAAAATTTAAATTTCTGACAAAGTTAAGTTCAACGCTCAATGTCACATACTTAGATTATTCATAAGACCAACGTCATAAACAAGTCCCAAAAACATCAGAACTACCGGAATTGACGCATATTATGAACTTTTAAGTTACTGGACTAAAACGTATATTTACAAGAATCAGGTAATCGTCTACTAATTGTAGGTTCTGCAGAATCTGAGTAGATCTGTCTGCATTACATACTCTCTTCATTATTTGTATCAAATTACTAATTTACACATTACATACTTCTAGATTTAATGTCGTTTGAAAAGGTCCCAAATAAAATATTCGAAGGGACTAATGATACGTTATCTAGCAGGCCATAGCATCTGACGACGTGGACGAATACATCTCTTGAAAGTTTGGTTTCACAAGTCGATAAAATTTCGTCTTACTGTCGGTGGTGCTCCATCGTGCTGATACCAATGGCGGTTCGTGAGTTTTCATTCAGAGGAGGCCATCAGATACCGAGCAGAAAACATAGATATACTACGTGTGTATCTACTAAGCCAACAAGATGCATACCAGAATTCAATGAAACTAATAAAATATTCATCATCATCATCTTCATTGTATTTATTTTCTTTTCCTATCATCGTACGGCATTTGATAGAACTTGTTAATCAGAATGACATCAAGAATATCGTAAGTTTCCCGCAGTTCTCATTGCAATTTTCAATTATGATTTCCGTTACGATTTTGCTCGATAAAATATATAAATCCGAATTTCTAGCCAATATCCTTCCGCATCTACTAATTCAACCGTACAATCTTAACGCGAAATAACAAACCACACGCTGAAAAATCCTTCGCTACTGACCAAAAACGATGGAAAAAGAAATCAATACAACAAACAACAGCTGTTCACTTTGAGGAAAACTGCCTCCGCGTCAAGTCATCAAAGTCGAATATCAACTGGCGGGTGCTTCGTATCGAAAGAAATTTGAAATTGTATGTATGTGAAAAGAAGGCTTCAAGGCTGAAGCCTGTTGGACCTGAACCTTTCTGTGGGCTTCGAAAAGACCAATACAAGAAAGCGGTCCAACAATGGGAAGCGGCAAACAAAATAACGCTTTGGAGAAATATCCTAGACTTGCGCAAGCCAAGAGATTTGTGGAATTCTCGCCGACTTACACCAGGAAGCTCATAAAGCTGCCACGAGCTGACCTTCGAGTAATGGTGGGTCTGCTGACGGGACACTGTCGATATAAATATCATTTGTATCGCATGGGAAAGTCAGCAGATGAAACCTGCAGGCTACGTGGATCAGAGAAAGAAACGGCTGAACACATGGTATGCAAGTGACCGGAGCTGGCGGAACTACGAACCATTCACAAGGGAAGTCAGTTCTGGATCCACATGAAGTAACAGCTAAGGCTCCTAAGGATGTCGTTGTATTCATCAATGCCATTGATGGCCTCCTTGGGATTTAAATGAACGAGTTGGGTAAAGAACAAAAGATCCTTGCCGTCGTAGTTCCCAGAAGGCTGAACGAAGCCACAACGACCCCTGTTCAAGATAATAATAATAATAATAATAATAATAATAATAATAATAATAATAATAATGATGATAATAATAATAATAATATTAATAATAATAATAATAATAATGTATGTAAAAAAATGGTCAAAAAGGCAGGTGTCTGAACTTTCAGGAATATTGAAAAACACGAGAAAATGTCAACAAAACTACGTTTTTTTTCTGAAATTTGCAAGAATGAAAACGTTTATGCAAAAAACTTTATAGAAGTCGTAGAGTGAAATCTTCTATTCAAAAATGAGTTTTTACTCATTTTCTGTAGTACGTGCACCAAGGGGCAAACTTCCATTTTGCATAGTTTGTTGCGAACGATGTTTGAATATGAAGAAATATTTAGGTAAAAAATAAATCATTTGAAATTCGAATGATATAGATGAACTTGAATTGAGAATTTGATATAATGCAATGATATTTGGGCAGGAGCGGCCTCTTACGTCTCCTCTGAGTGGCCGCCACTGGCTGATACCACATATTATTTCATACAAAATCCTCGATAAATCTTCTAGTGGAATTGTAGAATCGCTTGCTTGAACTTTCAGGTACGCATCAGCAGTCAGTAAATCAGAAAAGATTTTGATTTGGGAGTTATTTTCCATTAATGCCCCATACATTAATAAAAAATCTTTGTAAGAAAACTCCATCCTTTGAGATCGTGAGAAATTTCTAGAGATCATACATATTCATAATGGCAGTCATTCATGCGATCTTTGCGACTAGAACGTCTCATTTAGAAAATTTTTATTTTGTTAATGCTGCTGAAGAAGGAGTCTGTGCATGTGATCTCCTGGGAGAAAGTTATGAATAATTGTTCATGAAATGGATGCTAAACTTCGATCTGGGATGGTCCCCAAGCGAAACTAGTACTATACTAATTCCCGGATTATCAAGCACACAGTCTACCACTTTTTCTTCTCTCATAACATCATCATAATTATTTCGGGAAGCACCATAAGCATAACTACAGAATATGCTTATATCAAATTATCGTAGCTCTTGAGGAGCCACGGCTTCTCTTGTACTTTCGAAAACTGAAAATACATGATTCTATACATTTTTTTGTCGGTTTTGTTGGGAAATCTGATCGCGTCCAATGTTTTTTATGTTTTGGAGAGTAGTCACAAGGATGAGTGTGATCCATCTACCTATAGCAACCAATACTTCAAAGATCACATGTTCCATGTTCGTATGTCGTGCTCGAGCATTCGTTTCATGAAACATATAAAGGGTCTTTCACGAGAAACCTCACCCATATTTATACGGAAAACTACTGAACGTATTTTCATGAAATTCAGCACTTATAAGTATTTCACGATGCTGATGAAATCTAAAATATTTTCAAGGCATGAGCACCTCCGGTTTTTCCGGAAATGACGTCAACTTCCGTTTTTCGAATTAGAACACCATTTTTTTATTGCAGAAATAGATTCCTTAGAAAATTTCAAGTTATTTTGATGTAACATTTTTCAGTTTTGGTTGGAAAATTCTCTCTGAGCGGGAAAATTCGAAAAAAAAAATCGAAAATAGAGCTCCGCTGAAACAAGAATAACTTCGAGGTTTTTGAATGGAAAATTTTCATTTTTGGGATTTTTCAAGATGTAAGATTGATGTATCCACTTTAAAAATCGAAATTGCGATTCATGATACAGGGGGTCAAAAAATCGCTTTCAAAGTTAGGGATGATAAAATCGTGAAAAATCAATTTTTTCAAATCAGAACCCCAATTTTTATGGCAGATATTGAATCTACGTTAAAAAATAATGTGAGTATATGCATCACACCCTTGCTCTAAAGTGGATATTTTCTGATTTATTAAAAAAAAACTGTTTTTCGTCTTGAATTTTCTGCTATTTCTTTTCCCTTCACGCCAAAAAGATTAAATTTTCAGGAACTGTTACTTAAACATGTTACATGTTACATGTTTCAGATTGTACTACCCTTATATGCAAGAAAAATGTTACAGGTTGTTTCTAAATAGATGGCGAATTATGATTCGAATTTATATCGGAAACCTCTTTATTTCAACTAATCGGCCATCTGTTTTCTCTCCAGTGATAAATAAATAATTCCTTATGAACCATATGCAAAAAATTACCATGTTCTACATTGTTTTTTTTAAGGATAGATATCATTAATTATATCTACCAAATTCCTCTTTATTCCGTAGCATTTTGTGTTTACTATTAATTTGGTGATAATTCGTATTAAGTTATAAAATCGATCACTATGCCTAATTTTACCAATGAAGATTATTTAAATCTCATTCTACTTCATGGAGAATGTAATAAAGTTGTAGATAGAACGATTCGACTGTTCATTGAGATGTTTCCTGACCGACCCAGACCAACGAGAGATACCATTAACAGAACCATGACAAACTTGAGAAATGTCGGATCTTTCGTTAAGAAAACTATACACAGAGAAAAAAGTGTAGTAGAAGATGAGAACAACGAAATTACAGTTCTTGCATATTTTCGTGTGAATCCTCAAAATTCTCTCAAAGATGGCGAGATTGAACTGGGATTATCTCAATCGAGTGTTTGGAGAACAGGGACGGGCCCAAGGGGGGGGAAGGGGGGGATGTTCCCCCATAATGTTGAAGAAAGTTGGCAAATTTTCAAACCAGTTGGAAGATTTTCAAGGTAGTTGGAAAATTTTCAAGGGAGTTGGAAAATTTTCAAGAGAGTTGGAAAAATTTCAAATCAGTTGGAAAAAAATTCAAAAGGGTTGGAAAAATTCCAAAGTAGTTGACAAAATTTCAAAGCATTGGGAAAAAATTCCAAAACAGTTGGAAAAAGTCCAAAGCAGTTGGTAAAATTTCAAAGCAGTTGAAATACATAATTCCAAGAGGAATCTGAATTAGAAAAAACAAGTTTGCAATCAGTACTTGAGAAAATATGTATAGCCGGCAATAAATGATATTCAACCCAATGTTTTTACCATCAAGTGTTGGAAGAAATGCGGCCTCAAAAAGTAGGTACCCAGTTGTGAATTTTTCGGTTACGTCGCATGAACTATGTCATAAAAAAACCATCTGGTATCATAAATTTAAGCTGTTACTTTCAGATAAGCAGAATCATCATTAGGTTCTCTCTTCGTACATTGTGTTATTGTTTTACGAATTAACAATATGTGTACAGGGTATCCCAAATTGCCTGATTCTGGCTGGTTCAGGTACTTCTAGACTAGGTAGGTGAAAACGTTGAAGGGAGGCCTGGGCTCGATTTCCGTGAAAATACTAGCAGTGAAAACCGTTTCACGATATCTTCATTAGTATCAAAGATATGACAAAATTTTGAAATTTTTTCTATGTGCCATAACTTCCTCATTTTCGAACATATCTGAAAAAGATAGAAACTTTCAACAAGAACTTTTTCATCCGAAGTAAGACATTATTGCAAATTTTCTTTATCTTTGAATTTTTTTTTGATAAAAAATGAAAAAAAATGCGTTCGTATTTGAAATAAAAAAATGGTTTTCTTCACGAGAAGAACAAAATTGAATATAGTTTCTTATTTTCGGTGGAAAAGCGATTCTAGAAATTTCAAATCGGTTTCAGATATTTTTGTAAATAGAAAAGTTTTTTGCAAACTGAAAAAAAATAAGATATCGTGAAACGGTTTTCACTAACGGTGTTTTCACTGAAATCGAGCCCAGGACACCTTTCGAAGTTTTTACCTATCTGGTCCAGAAGTACCTAAAACAGTGAAAATCAAGAAATTTGGGATACCTGTACATAAATTTAAATAATGAACCAAAAAAGATTCAAAGTGAAGTTTGAGTTATGTGGTGCCTTATATAAAATTTTTTTAAAAATTTATGAACAGAAAATGCACGAAGGAAAACAAGTGTGAGAGAAATTTTTGGGTAGTGACCACAGAATATTGGAAGTCACAACAACAATCTTTCAAAACATCAAATATATCCTCAATTCCAAACACTAATTGCAATGAATGCTGCAAAATAATTCGAAATCGCCAACTCAGATTAGAAATTTTGTTCAAATTTGTTTCTTTCATACGAGTGATTCAGGTCAAAACCATTTCCCTACCAAATCAGGAATCTGTTTGTTTTAAGAAGTATCTTGATTTATAACACACATTTTGAAACACTTTTTCCGTATAAACTAGAGCTGCTTTTTTTATTTCATAAAATCTGTAAGCAAAAGTAATGCTCATTTTTTATCGAACGAAATATATTTTCTGAAAATTTTGACCCATTATTCTGTGAAATAGACCCATGTTAGGGATGAGCAGTTTCAATATTTTGAACCTCATCAAAGTGGTAAGTAATTAACTTTAATTTTTCATCTACCCAACATTCAATCAGGTATATTTCTTTATTTTATGGAATCTGCTTTTTTGTGACAAATATTTTGTTTTATGATGCTTGAAATTTTGAGATACACCAAATAATGAAACTGAACTAAACTAAAGAATGAAACAAAAAGTGTGCCCCAAAGTTTCGAACATACTTCAAAGTAGTCCTCACGAAAAAAAACGATTCCATAAAATAAAGAATCAACGTTAATTTCTCATCACTTTGATTCTCGATATTTACTCCTTTCACGGCATGAAAAGAATAGATTTTTCAGAAAAAATATTTACTATGATGAAAATGAGCCGAGCCTCCGCTCCCAGATTCCACGAAATGGAGAAAAGCTACGAAACTGAAGGAACAAACAAGTAGTGTTTCTCAAAGTTTCAAGCAACATCAAGATACTCTTTATGAAAAAAACAAAATCCATAAAATCTACTTAATTGAATGTTCAGTAGATGAAAAAAAAATTAATTACTCCTCACTCGGTTGAAATTCATAATTTTGAATTTTTTTAAACCGAAACAAATATTATACTGAACTATATATAACGAATTCCCATTAATTCAATGTCAAGTTGGAAAAATTTAGATGGATTTCCCCCCCCCCAAAATTTGGTTTCGGCCCGTCCCTGTTGAAGAATATTGAAAAAACATAAAATGCACCCATATAATAGGGTACAGCATTTGAAGGAAACTGATTTCGTCAGGAGAACAGAGTTTTGCGAAGCTATGATGATTCGATTTCAAGAGAATGAAAATTTTTTGGACTGTATAATTTGAACAGATGAACATAAATTCACAAAGAATGGTTCTTTCAATAGGCATAACAGTCATTATTGGGATGAAGAGAACAACCACCACTTCAGACGATGGAATTTTCAAGAGACCTGGAGTTTCAATGTTTTTTGCGCCATCAAAAATAATGCAATTCTCGATGTTCACAAATCACATTTATGATGGGACTTCAACTGGTAAGATAGAACACTACACATGTTTGCAATGGCCCTCAGGGGGGCCATTTGGCCCCATTACTGTTTGTTATTTTTATAAATGATATTCCTGATTATGTTAAAAACTCTAAGCTACTATTATTCGCTGATGATTTGAAAATATTCAAGATTATTACCTGTATTGAGGACTGTACTTTGATTTAGGATGATATTGATATCTTGATTAATTGGTGCGACTTAAACGGCATGAAACTGAACATCGAAAAATGCAAGGTTATTAATTTTTATAAGAAGTATATGATTATAACATTATTGGGGACGTTCTGGAGGTTGTGCATAGTGTCAAAGATCTTGGAGTATATTTTCATACCTCACTAGACTTCGGTCATCATATTGAGTCAGTAACTAATCGGGCTCTGAAAATGTAAGGATTTACCAAACGCATATTGTCAGATTTTCGTGATATAAACTGTTTCAAAATATTATACTGCTCCTATAGAAGATCCATATTAGAGTATGCATGTCAAGTGTGGTCTCCATTTTATGGTATTCATATTGATGCATTAGAAAGAGTTCAGCGAAGATTTTTGAGATTTGTTGGATATAAGTTGAGAATTCCAACCGATGAATTGAATTATAATGACTTAGCTAATTCTCTAAATTTACCATCTTTGCTATTAAGAAGACAATACTAAGATATTTGTACATTGTTTAAGATTGTAAATGGATACAGATTCCTCCAGTTTATTAGAGTCTGTATATTTTCGTGTGCCGCAGAGAAACCTAAGGGATCGTAATCTTTTTGATGTTGTATTTCATCGAATAAACTATGGAAAATTTTCACCTATCACACGATATTGTAGTGTTGCTAATAACCTTTGCAACGATATTGATTTCTTTTCCAATGGGGTTACACAATTTAAGATTAAGTTGAAAAGAATATTATATGATGATGTATCACTGTCTTGATTTTTGTAATTGATTGTTTCTGTCATATTTCGAATTTTTTATGAAATGTTACATTTGTAACATTTTTCTTTTTTGACAACATACGGTTTTTGTGGATCTTTATCTTAGTTTCGATTTTGTATATATTTTTTGTAAATGGCTTAGTCCGTTGAATAAATATTATAATTATTATTATTATTATTATTTAAAGAATGTTCTCCTTTAGGAAATAGATATTCTGACATATTGACTCAAATAATTGAGCCGCTAGTACAGAACCATAATGACTTATGGTATCAACAAGAGGGCGCGCCTCAACACAATTCACTCAATGTGTCAAATATCCTCTACAGGCTATTTGAAGATCGATGGTTGGCGAACAATGGTCCACATCTTTGGCCACCACGTTCTCCCGATTTAACTCCTTTAGACTATTATGTTTGGGGTAGGATAAAAAATATTGTCTACTCAACTCCCTGACTGATAAAGAGGACTGCATAGAACAAGTCAGAAATGCGTTCAGGTTTGTGTAGATTTTTAGATTCATAGTTTTGAAACTCAATTTGGTTTTTAAACACTTTTGCAGATCTCTTCCTCCCGATTAAATAAGAAGAGCAACGCACGATGCATTCCTGAGACGTATAAATAAATGTCTAGAAATTAACGGTCAAAATTTTGAGTATCTTCTCTAGTTATAACTATGAGAGTTTGCCATGGTTCTCCTAATAGTAACTTGAAGTCGGTTTCAAGAAGGGGTGAAAAATCTACAACATGGTTCAAATAACAGTTCCTGAAAATTTCATCTTTTTGGCGTGAAGGGAAAAGAAATAGCTGAAAATTCAAGACGAATAACAGTTTTTTGTGAATAACTCAGAAAATATCCATTTTAGGGCAAGGGTGTGATGCATACACTCACATTATTTTTTAACGTTGATTCAATATCTGCCATAAAAAAATGGGGTTCTAATTTGAAAAAATTGATTTTTCACGATTTTGTCATCCCTAACTTTGAAAGCGATTTTTTCACCCCTGTATCATGAATCGCGATTTCGATTTTCAAAGTGGATATATCAATCTTACATCTTGAAAAATCCCAAAAATGAAAATTTTCCATCCAAAAACCTCGAAGTTATTCTTGTTTCAGCGGAGCTCTATTTTCGATTTTTTTTTCGAATTCTCCCACTCAGAGAGAATTTTCCAACCAAAACTGAAAAATGTTACATCAAAATAACTTGAAATTTTCTAGGGAATCTATTTCTGCAATAAAAAAATGGTTGTTCTAATTCGAAAAACGGAAGTTGACGTCATTTCCGCAAAAACCGGAGGTGCTCATGCCTTGACAATATTTTAGATTTCATCAGCATCGTGAAATACATTTAAGTGCTGAATTTCATGAAAATACGTTCAGTAGTTTTCCGTATAAATATGGGTGAGGTTCCTGTATAGTTGAATGGGAATTCACGCATATTCGACATAATAATCGCTGCGACTAAACTATCGCATGTTTAAGCAACGCGATTGTCCCAGATCAGAATGAGTCAAACTTGCAACAATTCAATCGCAATTCAGTTGCTGCCGAAGAATGAACTTCCTTGTGAGAGTATGGATGTAGTTGCGATTAATCAGTCGCAAGTGCGCTCATGAAACATTCACGAATTGGTTTCTCGGCGATTGCGATTTTCCAGTCGCGCGACAAGATATCGCAAGTGCCCGCCTAGGCTAACACGAAGATTCATTACTATCTGAGTTTTCGATCTTGGTAATAATTCTAGGGTGCTTGGGAAATGAGTACAAGTAAAAATTGGTGTTTTCTGGAAATTCAAGGATATTTGTTAATTTTTTGTGTGACTATTATAATTGATAAAATTATACAATTTTCGAAAACACACAACAACATAAAACATTCATTCTGATAAAATATTCAACTGAAAAATTAAGGAATAAAATTACTTATCATCTTCGAACCAAAGAAAACACAGGACTTATACTAATCGGGACAAATTATGAAATTGGGAGGTTAGGTTATCTGAGTGCAAAGCCTGACAAGTACGATGCCAAACAGAATCTTATCAGTATAAGTAGGCTCATATTATTTTCGTTGAAAGTTGAAAAAAATAAGTGCACTTATCTCAAATGGATTCGTCTAGAATAGATATACTATTTTGTAATTAGTTATATTGAACCTTGTCATATTGTAAATCGCTTATTCTCTTTTCACTATTACGAAAAATCGTATACAAAAGTCAATGGACATATCTCATAAATATTGGATATTTAATGACATACTCCTTTTCCCGAGCACCTAAGAATTGTTCTTCTTGATGGCATTACTCCTTTTTATACCATTCGAATGTTGTCTTAGAGCCTGCCGGCCGTCTAGTCCGTTCGAACGGACAAAGTGAATTCGGTGAATTATTCACCAGGTGAACACATGACAAAAGGCTCAATCTAAAAAGCTCAATCGACAAGAACGCATTTTTGATTAGGCAAATTCAACGAAGGGTGACACTATATCATCGAGTGACTGAATATTTTGATGAGAAAAGTATTCAATTATGGCGCGTGACGGGAGTAGAGGATACTTTCGTCTCCCCATGCCCTCTGGATTCAAATTCTAATTTCGATAGGGCTAATAAACATTTTCCGGTACGGAGTTACCCCTTCGGGACTTTCCGAGTGAAAATTTTGATAGATCAGATTATGAAGATATTATATAATTTAAAATCAAATTGCGAGGCTCAAATCATCCATACCTACTGAAGGGGTCCATGCAGAATTTTTTTTCTGCTATTTCCCATCTTCATTTTGCTTGCTCTTCCTTCTCTATTCAATATTCAATTTGAATCGTAATTCTTATATTCGATTATACCCCAATCAAAGGAAAACCTACACGAATTCATAAAAGTTATTCATAAAACCGAAAAAAAAAGTTAAACTAAAAAAAATGTAAAGCCTTTACAATTGCGATACCGAAAAAATGTCAGAAAAATTAGAATAATAATTATCGAAATGAGTACCACTCACATTTGATAGGCTCACAGACCCTTTGTCAGGCGAACTGAAAAGAGGTAGATAGTCCAGTAAACGAAGGTCTGAAATCACTTTTCTGTGGAAAGAGCTGCATTTTTGATATAATGATTGTCACTAGAGTAGGAATAATTTCTGAAACTAGATTCTTCAAGCTTCAGAAGTTGGTTTTTCATTTTCTTCACGACCATTTTTCACTGAGATGATTTGAAAATTCTTCCTGTTATCTTAATTGTTTCGCGAAGGGTACTATCAATAGAAACTTCCTAAATTTGTGGTAAGCAAATACCTTTTAAGCTCAAAAAACCGTAAGTCTCTAGTTATTCGTTCTCAATGATTATTACCCCTCCCACGAAAAAAAAGCTATATCCGCTCTTGAGTCAGTACAATATTTTTTGACTAAATAAGAGATCGAACTGAGTTCCATTCTGCGGACCTACACAACCAAAAGACGAATGGGGAATAATCCGAAAAAAATAATCTTCGATTAGCTATTATGATGTTCAAAGTTCGAAATATGTATTAATTATACCAATTTGAGGAACATTTCTGAAAACCACTTAATGTGTTTTGACAAAATATTTTCAAGTATGACAAAAAACAATCATTCTCGTTCATTTACTCTTCGAAGAACTTTTTGAAATCCAGAAAAGTTCTGATTATTGTTCAGTTAGTTTATCAAAGTTTTTTTATCGATTTCGATAGAAAAACTAGTCGTTCATCGAATGTTAGCTGTTGTTATTTAATGGTCAAAGCAATAATTATTCGAGGTGGGAACAATCGATCTCTGGACCATCCTTATGGAAGTTCTGAGTTTCTTTCGACGAGTTGTACGAAATATTACAATGATTGCAAAAGCGAATCTATAATCGCTTTGCTAAGTTTCATACTTTCATACTACAGTTCCAATGTGGAGTCGTTCTTCAATTGAGAGGAAAAATCAAGCATGTTTCTCACTCATTTCACATTTCCAATTAAATTAATTTAACTTTCAACAGTAGTTCTGGGTAGCATTCCATTAGGAAGCTCCACAAAATTTTGAATCAACGCTGATCGAAGGGAGAGGTCTGGTTTGCATTTCGCAAAATTCAACCTTTCGTTAAAAAATACAGATAAATCAGATATAACCAAATTCAATGCACACAACACAAAACGCGAAATGCTGAAATGCATCTAAAAATGATTATTTCTTCCAACATATTTTCTTGCACTCGAAATAATTCGAGAGATGTCCGGGATAAGAAGAGCCTTGTTATTTTCGTTTACAAACATGAACGTAATAAAATGAGAATGGTAAAACTACCTGCTTCCTTTCCGCTTCTTCGGCAATTCGTACGTAATGAAGTTAGCAACTGAGAATGCCAATACAGAAATCTGTCTCTAAATAGTCAATATAAACACCACGAGAATGCGAAAAGCCATCATGTCAACTAAAATTTTCCGCTCAACAACTTTTGTTTGAAACTTTTTTCGATAAACCCTCTAGTTTTCGAGAAAACGTAATTTTTTCCATATTTTCATGAATTTTCCAAGGTTCCTGAAAATTTGGGAACCTGCATTTTTGACCATGAGTTCCTACTCTAGTGACAATCATTATATCCAAAATGCAGCTCTTTCTGCAAAAAAGTGATTTCAGACCTTCGTTTACTGGACTAAGAGCGGTGTCAGTGCTGTTATGACCTTTAGTAACCCATACATCATCATGATATGAAAACTCCTACCAGTGAGTACTTTAATAAAAATCATGTCATCTTGTAGGATCGCATGAGAAGTTCTATACTTCCAGATGGCATGGTGAAAAGCACATAAATTCATAAAAAGAAAAAAAAATTCAAAAATGAAGCAACCAAAAGGTTTTGATCTTGAATAAAAAATTCTAATTCAGACGATAAATCCATTTTTCCAATAGGCATTTTTTGAAACCTTTTTCTTGCATAGTGAAAAGGGTAGTATTTAAATTTCATCTGGCAGTGAATTTTAGAACCATGGACCCGCAACTTTCGGAGATATACAGGGTTTTCCAAAAAAGGCGACTCATCTGTAGGAATGATAGAAAACTGAAACATAATAGGAGTTTATTGGATAAAAAATATTCTTTACGCCATATGTATACAGAAAAAGAAATAAATATACAATTTTTTTACGATTTTGCCGAAACTACTGGCAGCATTGTAACGAAATTTTATACGAATATGTTTTGGAAGCTGATACATCCAATGAATTTATTTTTATGTCTGACCTTCAAAGAATTCGCTAGTTACACGGTTTGTGCCAAGTAGTACCTATTGAACAACATTTTTTTGATATTAGTTTTATTAAGCTAAACTTCGAGCGAACTTGAACATCATCCACACACACGTAGACTCAACGTTTATTTGTAGTATTTGAAGTTGATTCAACGTTACACGTTGAATTAATCAACGTTATCATAGAAACGTGAATTCAACCAAACGTAGACTCTACATATAATTTACGTTCCCGGTTCAATCGGTTGCTACTGCAATTATTATGAAACGTATCCTTGTTGTATTTTCGAAACGTCTGTTCAAAGAGAGCTGAGCAACATTAAATAAACGTTCAATGGGTCACTATGGATCAACCTTGAATTCAAGCAGCCTTTATTCTACTTAAGAGTCACAGTTTTTCTTGGAACTACATATCAGTTTACCATGATAAATCCACGTATTTTACAAACTTACAAGTTTTCTTTCATAGAAAGGCGTTCTTCTCGTTCTTTTAGAAAAAATTCATTAATATATACATTTCATGTTTCATAATTCCAACGTTTACATATCCGATGAAGAACGTTCAATATCAATATGAAGTTGATAAGCTTATTGGAAATTTGCAGAGCTTCAATAAGACAATTGTCTCATGCTTCGAAGGGAATACGTGAGCAAGTGAGAACTCCTTATTAGGTATTTTCGTTCATGGAATGCCCACTTTATTTCAACGTATTTTCGCAGTACATATTCAACATTGAATAACTTGTAATGATAGTGCTCTTATGAAACCTGATTGCCGAATTGTGTTTCGTTTCCCCAATTCTGATCATCAACAATATCATACACATAATTTGCAAATCTATATTGTTTTTTTTTCTCGTCGTGTCCGACAAGCATAATATTCTCAGTGCTGGGGTCTTTTCATTCTCTTTGTATTTTTAGTTTTTGGGAGCTTACATATGAACAGTTTTACTGCCGTAAGTCTCGTTTTTGCAGATAATAGTTTGAAGGCTATATATACTTTTTCTGTTGTAAAATTTATTGTATGTTGTCTGCAAATGAAGGTTATTATTATTATTATCATTATTATTATATTTAACGAATTCGTTTTCTACATCCCTTATTTCGAATTTCTGATTCGTATATAACATGAACTCCACGATTATTGATAAAAGTATATTTTTGTAGTATACTTCGTCTCTACTACAATCATTTATATAAAAACCTATATTATTCGAAAAGATAATGATAAGTTTCCCTTGACAACGGTGATGCATAATAGGCATTTCGGGGTTGGAATAGTGTTGGAGATCTTTTAATCGTGTCGAATCCGGCATTCTGTAAGTTGAGTAGTCAGTGTGAGCAAATAGTTGTTTTGTTTCGTGTTATGCTTGATTCACAGAGGACGTAACTTACGATAGAAAACCTACCCAATAAGAATAAAAGTGTTAACAATATGTTGCATAA
This sequence comes from Hippodamia convergens, assembly GCA_038502775.1. Taxonomy (NCBI): domain Eukaryota; kingdom Metazoa; phylum Arthropoda; class Insecta; order Coleoptera; family Coccinellidae; genus Hippodamia; species Hippodamia convergens. The sequence continues at coordinate 62,199,911 of CM076607.1, read as the reverse complement.
TTTCTACCTATACATCCAACTTATTTCATCCAAACACAAAATTGAACCTATTGTAAATATTTTCGTATGAATTTTGGTAGTTTCAACTTTGATTTTTACGTGTTGAGTTACGTCGATTGTGAATCCAGCATTAGTTTATGACTGACTATAATTGAATCTCTGAGAGGAATATAATTGGCTAAGTAGGTACATATCACTCTTTCAACTTTCTTTCATATTGATTATTAAACTTTCATGATATAGGTATGTGATATTCATAAGTAGTGCCAGTATTTTTTTCAAAAAGTTGTTGACTATAAATATATGATTATGTTAGCTGGGGTTAAAAATCCACTCATCTTCGTATTCTTTGTTGTTTAAAAGTCCTGTTTTCAATGAACATATAATTTTGCAATTCCTTTTGGGACATATTATATTGAGTTAAGCATATCTAGTGAGTTTATTGATGACAGATAATAGAACAAGCAAACTTATGTACATTTTTTCGAGCCAAAAGCATTTGAAAAATTGTATGACTTGTTTTCCTTTACAATCTATATTATTAACCATTTAAGGTCACCCCATCAAAGTCTATCGGAAAAAACGTACTTGTCCGGAAGACCACACGAGAAGAATATTGGGATTTCTTTCACAAATGATTCAGCTTGCCTATATACCCAATTTGAAAAGCAGGAATAAGAAGAATTTCAAGACACAAAGACAATGCAACTTGTTTATGGTAAGATTCCATCTTCTATACTTATATTTTCAAATTTTTTGATGTAGTTCATGTGTTGTTTCAGTGGCTGTTGAGAAAGAGTATTAGGCAGTAGTTGATCTGCAGATTACAGACCTAGACGCAACCAAAGAAGAAAGAAAAAAGACGGATACATATTATATTCTGACTAATGGAAAATCTTCAATTTTTCATATGCATATTGTTGTGTCTATATTGATATTTATTTTCCCATATATGGTACTTATAAGTTAACCCTTAGGTAAGGGTACGGTCAAAATCGACCCTACTCGAATCATTTTGCACCGGAGCCATCATCTTTGTTTCGAAAATGTTCTCGATGTGGTCTCTGTAAAGGCAAAGAATTTTTCTTGTTCTTAAATACATGAACAGTGATAACCCACTATTTCGTGAAGTATGTCGCACATGATGTTACACGTTTCTTTTTCAGATATTTCAAAGGTTGCCTGCTGGTGTAATATTTCACCAGCAGGGAAACCTTACACGAATCTTTCCGAAATTGGTATCATTCGAAAGCTGTCGTTTTCTCCGTTTTGCTGACCAATCCGTTTGTTTTGCCCTCATACTTTGAGAGATTTTCGAAAAAATCTTAATTTTTGTTGTCTCACCACAGTGAATTTCGATCTTTTCAAATCTGCAATTAGTTTCTTCCGTGACCCACCGTTACCGAGATATAGATAATTCAAAGTGCCCTGGTGCTGTAACATCACCAACACTAGCAAAGCTCCTGAACGGAAATTTTCGATATTGGTGTCATTCAAAAACTCCCGTTTCGAGCCGTTTTGCTCACTTATATTTTGAGAGATTTTCTAAAAAAAAACACAGAAAAACAAATTTTTTTGAGGAAATGATACCTGTTTTTTCGAGCTTTCGGCCGTCGTCGTGGATCAATTCTTGACGTTCGTGACACTGAACGATGGTCGCAAATATATATATATATATATATATATATATATATATATATATATATATATATATATATACAGGGTGTACCAAGTTCGACGGCCTCTTAGGCGTTTCTGGAGAACTAGACTTATTTGAAATCTGAAAATTGGGATTATTATATTGTTTGACATTATCTACCGAGCTAAAATATTCTTGGAGCCTGACCACTTTCAGTTATACAGGAAGCGAAAAAAAAAATTTCAATAAATGTTGAAACAAAAAGTACCTACGTGCTTGAATGAGATGTATTGATGAATTGTAGATTCAAATGGGAAGAAACAATTCTGATTTGAGTGATTTCTGTAATAATTTCATACAGGTGATAATAAATATTCTATTCGCCTCTTATTTAATGTTTCGTCATAATAAAAAATTCGATGTGTTTATTCAATATCACAAATATAAAAAATCAAAATTTTTTTTTCGTATTTCGTTTTTTTCATAGACGTGAATGCTGACTTAGATAGTATTCATGAATTTTCTGTACTCATAGAAACTTTACGCTGAGAAAAAAATTCTAAGCAATAGCTCATTGTAGGATCAATACATCATAGGTATACGTCAAATGGAACTATACCGTAATGGGGATGCCTCGATTCGGAATCATCAGGTCGGTATACCTCGATTGCTTTCGTTTGTTTTGCAGGAGATGCTCCTTGTTTTGATATTTCGCGATTCGCACCCTTATTTAGTCTCAATATGTGTTAGTGTCCGTGATGTAGTGTTGGTTCTGATAAATTCTGAGTGATTTGATCTTGATTGTTTCTTTCAGAAAATTAATTATGTTATGTTAACACATAATATGGCCAAAAATCAGTTTAGAGAATTCTTAGCTTCTTATGAAAATCCGGATATCTGAAATTTTATAATTGATGCGATGATAAATTTTGCGTACTTAAGCGGTACAGTGCACCACTTCCAATGAGGCGAGGCATTTCTGGCGTTCATGACGCGATAGGCAGTTGAGACAAAATTTTTTCTACTACATACTGTGTCGCTTGCAATTGGACCGATGCGTTACGTTAGACGTTAGAGTTGAAGCACTCATTGTAGTACTCCCTATATTCGGTAGGTAAGAACGGTCAAAGGAGCAACCTCTAATTTTGTTATGAGGAATAACCACAAATTTGGTGATTTATGATGAGACACAATGGTGGAAAGGAAAGATGGAAGTACCTTCCATCAACATGAAACCTGAAAGCAATTAACTATAGGGTCACTGTATTTTTATTTCTTCAGTTGAGGCGTTCCGCAAAACACATCTGCTTATCAGATAGCTTGGATTGCGATCCCGCTCCGGCCCAGACAAGGCTTCAGTCGAGATCTCCGACTACCTTGGTCAGTCTCGCGTCTTTCGGTTCTCCTCGATCGCCCCACCGATGCGTAGTCGCTTAGTGAGACATTCGAAATGAGGTTATACAGTTTTTCGAATTGAGCCGCTTTTACATTTCAGCGTCTTGTCGGAAATGCAATTAAAGTTGGACTTTCACTTGAGGTAGATCATAAGAGATCTAATATCAGCTCTTCTCATTTTCAAATACTCACCTGAAAAATACCTAGTCACATAGCTTTCATACTGAATATGTAGCGTGGGCGAGGCTTACTATGCACACATAGAACGTTTGGGGGCTTTACAAAAACATATATTATCAATACAAGCTAATTCTGAAAATCACCAACCTGATTTGAATAATGTAAAAATATTAGACATTGAAAAAAATGACAAGAAAGAAACATTTATTGAGATGTTCAGAATATGGCAACATGATAATTCTTTGAATTTTAAAAAAGATATTAATAGACTCAGTTCAATATATTCAAATCTGATGGACATCGATTCAATCAGAAAAGTACCACCAGATCGAGTCATTGACAGAGCTTTGTCAAACATCATTACATAGAATCATACCCTTTTAATTGTTGTGATTCGATTATTTCAAATAATTTTCCTTCATAATGTCATACTGAAATTTTATCAACTTCAAAATTCAACTCACTTATGATTTCTGTAAATTAATCCCATCATTTTGAATCTTTCATGCAACTACATCTTTGAAATTCAACCTCAAATTCGTGAGTAAGATCCTTGTACCCTAGTCTTTATGTTTATCCATTGTATTTATTCAGTTCTCCTGATGGAGGGACAATAAATTTCTCGAAAGCTCGAGTGAAGAAAAAAGAGTATTATTTGATTCAACTGCTGCTATTCCCAATAAATTAAGAATATATAATTAAGAATGTACAGGGTGGCCATTTGAAAACGAAACAGACGAGATTACAGACGACATGAATTTTTTCGATAGAAATGCTCGGACAGGTCGATTTCTGTTTCGAGGGGGACAACTTAAGATGTAGGTTACGGACGCATAGCGCTCCAACCCTTGCTACTACAACCCTCACCCCCAATTTTTGAATAGGGAAGATGGGGTGAGTGATACCTCATTTGAAAGGTATTTTTATACTGATTTCAGCACAGTAATTGTTTTCTCAGGCTCCGAGAAAATCACTAAATATCAAGCTTTAGCTAGACAGATGAGAGACATGTGGCACCTGAACAAAATGGACATGAAGTCGTTAATAATAACTTGCAACGGACTAGTGCATGAAAAAAACATCAGAACACCTGAGAGAATTGAACCTGCCTCCCAACGCCATCTTGTGGATGCAGAAGGCTGTAATCCTGGGGACAGTAAATATTGTGCGACATGTTGTCTTACCGCATTAACGTTTATATCGAGTTAACCTTGGCGCTTCCGCGCCCGGTTCATTCGATACCATCGCCCACATCAGTGTGAAAATATATATATACAGGGTGTACCAAGTTCGACGGCCTATTAGGCGTTTCTGGAGAACTAGACTTATTTGAAATCTGAAAATTGGGATTATGATATTGTTTGACATTATCTACCGAGCTAAAATATTCATGGAGCCTGACCACTTTTAGTTATACAGGGAGAGAAAAAAAAATTTTCAAAATTTTATTTTTCTGTTTTTTTCTTTTTGAATTTGATAGAGTATGCAATTCTGAATACATTCGTACTCAAATCGTTGCATTCGTCGAAATACTATCAAAAGTATCGAGAAAAACCTGAAGAAAAAAGAGAAAAGAGTATTCGGTATTATAATTGTTATTCCTAATCTAGATATCTTAAGCATAAACCGTTTTCACATTTTTGAAGTCGAAGAATGTAGAAATATTGTACATTTCTAGAATTTTGAAAAACTCATCACAGGGTGTTCCAAATATTGGGTCAAAAATTGGGATCAAGATTAGCCCATAACTTTCGTTTTTCAAATAAGAACCCTATTTTTTTTTGATTACGTTGGATTGTACAAAGAAAAATGATGATAATGTTTCAACATGTTCATGCTCCTAAAATTTATAATTCTTAAGTTATTCAGGATTTTCTGATTTTATGTCGTATGTAGCGCCAAATTCATTAAATCTGTTTTATATCAACTATGACCTTGGTCATAGAAGATAAATTATTTCAATAACTCACTAGTGACACACCTTTTTGTTCAATTCATTCATCATTGTTGTTATGGAACAGGTTTTATGAATTTGACGCAATGTACGACATGGAATCAGAAAATACTAAATAACTCAAGAAATATTAATTTTAGAAGTATCAACATGATAAAACATTATCATCATCCTTCTTCGCAGATTCCAACGCAATCATAAAAAAATAGGGTTCTAATTTGTAAAACGAAAGTTATGGGCCAATCTTGATCCCAATTTTTGACCGAACATTTAGAACACCCTGTGACGAGTTTTTCAAAATTCTAAATATGTAAAATATTTCCATTGTCTTCGACTACAAAAACGTGAAAACGGTTTGTGGTCAAGATATCTAGATTAGAAATAGCAAACATTAAACCGAATACTCTTATCTACCTTTTTTTGTTCAGTTTTTTCTTTATAATTCGGAAAGTATTTTGACGAATGCAACGATTTCAATACGGATGTATTCAAGTGTATATCATTAGTGGAATAATTCATCTTCTATGACCCAGGTCATAGTTGAAATGAAACAGATTGAATGAATTTGACGCTACGTACCACATAAATTCAGAAAATCCTAATAAAACTCAAGAATTATCAATTTTAGGAGCATTAACATGTTAGAACACTATCATCATTTTTCTTCATACAATCCAACGCAATCATAAAAAAATAGGGTTCTAATTTGAAAAACGAAAGTTATGGGCCAATCTTGATCCCAATTTTTGGCCCAACATTTGGAACACCCTGTGATGAGTTTTTCAAATTTTAAAAATGTACAATATTTCCACAGTCTTTGACTTCAAAAATGTGAAAACGGTTCGTGCTTAAGATATGTAGATTAGGAATATCAAACATAATACCGAATACCTTTTTCTCTCTTTTTCTTCAGATTTTTCTCGATATTTTTGAAAGTACTTCGACGAATGCAACGATTCGAGTACGAATGTATTCAGAATTGCATACTCTATCAAATTCAAAAAGAAAAGAACGGAAAAATAAAATTTTGAAATTTTTTTTTTCTCTCCCTATATAACTGAAAGTGGTCAGGCTCCAAGAATATTTTAGCTCGGTAGATTATGTCAAACAATATCATAATCCCAATTTTCAGATTTCAAATAAGTCTAGTTCTCCAGAAACGCCTAATAGGCCGTCGAACTTGGTACACCCTGTATATATATATTTATATATGTATATATATTTATATATATATATTATATAATAATATATATATATATATATATTAGACTGATTCAAAAAAATCGACTTTTTTTGTTTTTACGAAAACCCCCTCTAATTGTCTTCAGGGTTTCGAAAAAAGACCTTTGTGAAAATATCAGCTCCAAATAATAACATTTAGAGGTCGCTCATCAATTATTTCTATTTTGCCTACTAATAGCAGGGGAAAAAATTCTTTCTCCAATAAAAAATTCCTAGAACACAAACCATCAGGCGGATTTCTTTGTGTGATACATTTTCGTGTAGGCAATCAGATACTCTACAAATATGTCTCTTACGATATTTCGATAAAACGGCCGCTTCAAAAGTTATTCGATTCGAGGCTAATATTGAGGTATTTTTGAAGAAAAAGATTGTTCAAAAAAATCGACTCTACTAGTTTTCACGAAACCGCCTTCTAATCATCTTCAGGGCATAGACAAAAGCCGTCTGTGAAAATATTAGCTTTGAATATTAATATTTAGAGGTCGTTCATCGATAGTTTCTATTTTCGCTGCTTATGGCAGGAAAAAACCTTTTTTTTTCAATTAAAAATTTTTTGTTCACGGACCAATAGACGGATTCCACTTGATGATACATTTTGGTGTGAGGGAACTAGATACTCTACGAAATGTTCAATACGATATCTCGATGAAACCACTTATTTGAATATTTTTTTCCAAAATACCTCAATATTAATTATTAATATAGAGGTATTTTCGAAAAAAAAGTTCGAATAACTTTTGAACGAGCGGTTTTATCGAAATATTGTATGAGAAATTTTCGTAGAGCATCTAGTTCCCTACACAAAAATGTATCACTCAATGGAATCCGTCAATTGGTTCGTGAAGAAAAAATTTTTTATTGAAAAAAAAAATTTTTTCCTCCTATCAACAGCGGAAATAGAAGTAATCGCTGAGCGACCTCTAAATATTAATATTCAAAACCAATATCTTCACAGACGCCTTTTTTCGATACCCTGAAGATAATTAGAAATAGAGTTTCGTGTAAACAAACAGAATCGATTTTTTTGAATAATTTTTATCTTCAAAAATACCTCAATATTAGCATCGAATCGAATAACTTTTGAAGGGGACGTTTTACTGAAATATCGTAAGGATCATTTTTGTAGAGTATCTGGTTGTCTACAAGAAAATGTATTACACAATGAAATCCGTCTATTGGTTTCTGCTCTAGGAATTTCTTATTGAAAAAAGAAATTTTTTCTGCTATTAGTAGGGAAAATAGAAATAATTGAAGAGCGACCTCTAAATATTATTATTTGAAGCTGATATTTTCATAGAGGTCTCTTTATGATACCCTGAAGATACTTAGGGGGGGGGGGTTTCGTGAAAACAAAAAAGTCGATTTTTTTGAAACATATATATTTATATATATATATATTATATATATATATATATATATATATTTTTATATCGGAGAACTTCAAGAAATGTTATAAACAACGAAATTTGTATGAAGTACCTATTAATTGTTAGTAAATGCAGTAATTATTCAGAACTAACAAAATCGTACTTCATCTTTCGGGAAAAATGATTGAAAAAGTAAGTTGACGCTTGTTTTTATTGTACAGTTGCTTAAAATTGCCAAGTTTTGAATCGTAGGCATATACATCCATGATTTCCAGGATTGGCATAGCTCATTATGAAGGTTTGAAATGTTTATATTTCTTTATCAAGGCCAGATGGGCAAAATGGTAAAAAAAATTGCTTCTTTTGACATCAGGACTCTTCAGTTGAAATGAACAAGTCTCACGCGGACTATCACTCCGAGCCTCTATTTATTCAGTGATTTTTCAAAACTCGGCAGATAATGTTGATCTGGCCATAGTATCTTCACTTTTCGACGAGATCTGTAGCCAGTATCAATTTGACGATGATTGGATGAGCAATTATTTTGTTTAACATTCTTGCTGAGTCTGAATCTGCAATAAAAAAGGGGTCTGAATCTGCAATGAAAAAACGGGTCTGAATCTGAAATTTTTCAAAGTTGAGAATTATATCTCAAATATGGCTCTTCTTTGCCAGAAATTTGATGAAGCCATTCGAATCCTAGGTCAAAAAACTGAAGACCAGAGGATCCAGTATCTTAGTTCCGATTATCCACCTATAGTAAGGGAGCTAGCAACGTCGAAAAAACGAGAGCTGGTTTTTTGAAATATCATTTCCTATCTATAGTGTCCCGATCACGAGATAGTTCATCTGGAAGCTGGCTAGTGGTGTGTTCATTAGTGCGCATCGCATCTTTATAGGTGAAAATGGAGGTCAAAAATATTATTTTAGTAGGATTCTTTTTTTATGGTATCATGATCTTTAAACTTTATAGAACACGAATATCTGATTGCCAGACCCCTCGTCTGGTGCGATCCACCTGCAAGACACCATTTTGAATGGGAAAAAAATTTCAAAAAAAACATTATTTTGGTATAACTGATTTTTTGATATTATCTAGTTCAGATATCGAGAAACCCAGAATTAATTTGACAGACGCCTAGTCCGGTGCTACATCCCAGCCATACTGGCTCAAAAATGTAAAGTTCCGCGGGGTCGCTACAGAGGAGATGAGCGAAAAATCATTTTAGTACGATGTTTTTTTGTTACGCTTCACCCTAAAAAGAATATAAAAAAAAAATTATCGAATTTCCAGACCTTTCGCGTGATGCGATACACCTGGCAGAAGCAATTTTTTATAGAAAAATATTTAGTAGGGCTGATTTTTTGATACTATTTAATTCACATAAAGAGAAGTACAAAATTAATTTGCCAGACGTCTAGTTCGGTGCTAAATCAGTGCCAGACTGTCTCAAAGGACAGATGAACGAAAAATTCTTTTAGTCGATTCTTGTTTGTTGCATTACGTCCTGATTCCTTCATCTATTATGCTCGCCAACATTCATGTAGCTCTATTCTTAAAGTTCATGCTGTCTGTTACATTGATCTTCGCCATTCACCATAATATGTCTTCAATATTGCCACATTTCCTCATGCGTTGACTAATGGAGTCAGGAAAATAGTCCAGGGATAATCTCCGTATTGGGAAAATCCAATAAAATAACTTTCACTGAAGATTTTCTTTACCAGGTTGACAGGAAGATATCGCGTTGCGATATGTCCACCTATTGTGCATACCTATTACATGTATATCGAAAGAAAAAGATCAATAAAGTGTGTTTAATAATAATAATAATAACTACCATAACTAATTACTTTATAAAATTAGTGTTCTTGATCTAAAGCATTCTCCACAAATTTAACATAATCATCAGGACTGAATGTTTTTGGCTAATAGCCTTTACTTTTTTGTTCGAGAAATGCTTCCAGTTCCCAAAACTTACTAGCGTCGTTATTATTATAAATTCTTATCGTTAATTCTCACATTGAATATTGTGCCAAAAAAAATAAGGACTGTAAGAAAAATGAGAAAGAATAAGGATACATACAAGGCAGTCCCGGATGCATATGAAGGCGCATTGGGCGTATCTACCACGCCCTTACGAAACCAACATAAGTGCAATGAGTATATTTTCATTGAAATAAAAGAGGAAATGGTTCAAGCTAACCCCACCTCTTGAGTTTTTTCTGTATCCGCTACTGAAACTGTCATTGAAGTTAGCCAAGATTATAGTTTCATCCACATTTTCACTTCCACATAAAGGTAACTTTCAGCCACTGGAAGATTTCTTCATAGTTTTTTTATTCTGTACTTCGTATACTGGCTTCAGAGCGGGTAGGTCAACCACCGATCATATATTTACCCTGACACAGGTAATTGAAAAAAGAGGAGCTCTGAATCAAGAAACGCATCTTCTCTTCGTAGACCTCAAAAAAGCTTATGATAGTGTACCCCAACAAAAACTTTGGGAAGCATTAGAGAAAACTAACATGAGTATGAACCTCATCAAGGCTATTCAAGAGCTATATGAAAACAATTGGTGCCAAGTGAGGAGAGGACAGAGGTTGTCGAAAGGTTTCAGGGTAGATAAAGGACTGAAACAGGGTTGCTGTCTGTCACTACTTTGTTCAAGATTTATTTGGAACAGGCTCTTAAAACGTGGAAAAAGAAATGCCGAGGTGCTTACCATTGAACGAATCCATCCTCTTTACATTGTGTTTCGCCGACGATCAGGTGGTTTTAGCTCAGGATTACGAAGACCTTGTATACATGACACGAAAACTCATCGAGGAATATGATATTTAGGGCCTGGAGGTTAACATCGACAAAACAGAGTATATGTGTATTGGAGGAGAACAACAAAATTTGGCACTAGAACAACAGGTCGTCAGGAAATGTAATAAATACAAATATCTGGGAGTACACATCACAAATGACGGAAGTATGGATGAGGAAATCAAACACCGTAACAACCTTGGCAGGATAGCAATCAGACAGCTCAACAGTCTTCTATGGGACAAATCTATCTCCAAAGACAACAAACATAGGATTTATGATGCCATAGTAAAGAGCGTTGTAACCTATGGTAGTGAAATATGGCCTTTAAAACAGAGTTCATTGAGACTGCTCGAGGCCACAGAGATGGACTTCTGGCGGCGAGCTGCCGGAAAATCAAGATTGGACAGAGTGAGAAATGAGAGGATCCTAAACATAATGAGAGTAAGTCATCGAATAACCGAAGACATCAGAGAGAAACAACTTCGGTGGTACGGATACGTCCAAAGGATGACAGATGAGAGGCTTCCGAAACAGGTGCTTGAGTGGACACCACACGGAAGAAGGAAAAGGGGAAGACCAGGGCCGCCGCCAGGACGGCAAACCGGGCAACTTGCCGGGGCGGCAAATTCTAGGGGCGGCAAATCAGAATTTTCATACTGACATTTTTCTTCAAAATCGAAAAAGTCGCCTGTTATTGAGTATGAAATCCAAAAGATGCCAAGACTTTGTGGCGGCTTTTTGACTTTGCTCGACCAATCCATAGTTATATCGGCAGAAAAGAAACGTTTAATGGTTGGAAGGGTTTCCAGGATAATTCTGAAGTGACTTTTATTTTCAGTTTGCCAATCAGGATTCAAAATTTTTATTTCTGGGAGGGATTTAAAAAATGTCAACCGTCGGATTTAACATTCAAACGACGATAAGTATATTGCTCTCTTAGCTTATTGATTCTAAATGTAGGCGATTTTTCTTGGGTTTTTTTATCGATCGTCTTAAGTAGGCATTATTGATAATAAGGCACCGTCGTTTCGAAATTCGAAAAGGCGCCTTTTATGAGTTAAAAGGATGCCTGACTGAAATTTGAGGCAGATTAGTGTTCTTTATTTACTTGATAATACTCATAGTAGAAGGATATGGTGGTTCAAAAGTCTAAAAATGATGAATTTATTTCGCTCACAGGCAGAAAATCGAAATTGCGATACTAAGGTCTTTAGTGATTACGCCCGTGGAATCGAAGGGGCTAATCAAATTTCCGGAACAAAAAGCTCTTATATGAGATATGAAGCTGAACTTCGAATTTCAAAAGCAAACCCATCTTTTTTATTACCGATTCCGATTAAGTGGGAAATTTTTTCACCCTAATTGGTTGAAACCAAAAATTTTGTCGTTCATATTTGCTCCTTATATGCAGCGTTATTTGCTGGAAAATCCGGGGACGTCCATTCTGATCAGGATGCAAGAATTCATATTCCGATACTGAGGTTTTTAGTAATTTTTGAATTCGTCAGATTTTGGGTCCAGAAAGAGAAATGAGATGAGAGGTCCAACTTTGTATTTTCAAATGCAAACCTTCCTTTTTAATTTCAAATTTGCATTCAGCGGGAGATTTTACATCCGAATTGGTTGAACAAAAATTTTATATATATAATAATATATATATAATATTAGGCATAAGCCCTATCGGGGCTGAAATATGATGGGCTCAATCGATTCCCTGGGAAAAATTACTGAGGACCTCACTATTAGAATATTTTGGCATCCCGGTATGAATAATCCCGCGGATTTTGGAGCAAAAAATGCTCTATAGGGCCCAAATATGGTTGGTTTCTACCAGTTCTGTTGAAAATTTTTCTCGCTAAATCAAAAATCTGCAATAAAAAAGAATAGTTTGCATTCGAAATGTCAAAGTTAGTACTCATATTTCGTGTAAAGGCCCTTTTGGTCCAGAAATCTGATGGGCTCATTCGATTGCTCACATTAGCAGGATCAAATTTTTGAGTCGAGAACTTGGCCACCGTACCGTGAAAAATTTTTATGAGGTCAAATATCAAATCGAAAAACGAAAACAGTAAAAAAACTACGCATGTAATCCAGATAACATTGTCTTAATAAGAAAAATCCAGGACGCACTAATTGCCTTTGAAACGAAAATAATTCATTTAACTTCTACTCAGAGCTGGGGCGGCGAAATTTTATTTTGCCGGGGCGGCAAAATGTCTGGCGGCAGCCCTGGGGAAGACCCAGACTGAGCTGGAGAGAAGGAATAACCAGTGATATGCGATCAAAAGGAATAGAAGATAATCTTTGAAACCGACCGAGAAAAATGGAGGCTGAAAATCAGAAGACGTCGAAAAACGTTATAAACTGATTGATATATGTACTTTTTATACTGTATACCGACTTTATTGATAGTGTTTGCACAGGATCTTTCTCAGCGTTTTGCAACAAATGCAGGAAATCTTAATCCTCCCCAATCCCTTATTCATATTAATGAAATAATTAATTTGACAAATATTGACAAACTTGTGAAAGGATCTATACTTGGTCAACATGCCTACTTAATTCGTCAACAACGTTGGTTCGATTTTGCAATCAAACGATACTTGGTTCCATATTTGATTCAGTATGAAATGGAATTAATTATCCCTCACGTTAGTTGTCGGAAGTTAACAACCTCGGGCAACTTAACAATCCCTCGGGATTGAAATCTGTTGCCCACTGTGAACAAAAATATCCTCATCACTATATTCACCTGAAAAAAACTCATTCGAAAAGTATCAAATTGTACCTATGGCATGGGAGAGTGTATTTGTTATATAGTTCATTGGATATCTTAATTAAAACTTAAAACTCGTTCAGTGGGAGACTGATTTATTGAAAAATATTTATTCGATTTGTCACTACATTGGGCAGGTACATTCTGTACAACAATCAGGTAGTACAGTCAGATACATACGAAATTAGTACAACTTCATAACATCTTTTTTCTATTTCTTTTTTCTTCTTCAACAAAAAAACAGTTGTTTAGCGACCATCTATATAGACTCAAATCAGAACGTTCATTGAAGAGCTTATCTATTTTCTAGCTAAAAAAGGGAATAGGTGTTTTCGATGAATACACAATTTTTAAAAAAAGATAGATTAGTCCTGGATGTTCGCAAGATCTACTTTGGGTCAATAAAGACAAATATCAAGATAATTAGAAGTAGAGGATCTGGAAGACTATAGACTATGTATGAGAATGTCTCTGGAAAATGGAGCAAACTCAGATTGGACTTACCAGAAAAATTTAACAATGAATCATATTTTCTTCAGGAAATATTTTCGAAATTTGAGAGTGAATCATTTTCCTTCGATTGGAATATATTACAGGAGGATTCTACATTTTGTCTGAAAATTCTCTCCCAGTCTCTGGACCAATTTTTAGATAATAGAAGGGAAGAGCCCCTGCGTGAACTCGTAGACCAATTTGTCCGGGGCAAAAAACTTTCAAAGAAATTGTTACCAAACAAGAAATAATACTTCGAATTATTGACCTTTGTAACTTTTCGGGGTCTACATCAGACTTCTCCATCGGACGAATTTCGTATTGTTTTCAGACTTTCGTTCATCATTCAAAGGTTTACTTTTTGTTAGTGAAGATCTTCAATCATTTTGTGATTTTGAGAACAGTTCAGAAAAATTTCATAAAAAAACTCACCTTTTAATGAGAAAAAAAAACAAAAATAAAAAGTCAAATTTTTCAAATATTTTCTCTTCAAAAAGTCTTTCAACATGAAAATAGAGATATTGGTAAGTCGCGAATTGAAGGTCATGAGTGTTCCAATACCGGAGAACACATGATAAAATGAAATAGGTAACACAAAAATTCTGTTGGCGGAACCTGATCATTATAAAAAAAATTGAGGAGTTATATTGTATTTTGTTGGATGGAAATAATAATCCGGCCAATTTTTCGGTGGGAATCTATGGGTAAATTTATTGGGGAAATAACTGACTCCAGGAAGCTTCAAGATTAAATAAAAAATGTTACCATGTATAGGACGTACAAATAAGTACAAGAGTTCAAACAGGGGTCTTTCTTCTATTATTGAAATTTTTTTCTGATTGATTCTGTTCCTGAGATTGGGAGAGAAAATTTTCAGGATGTTTCAGAAATTCCGTTGTTCGGAAAAATCTAATGAAAATCCAAGATCAGCATAGAGACAAAAAAACAAATTTGCATGTTGAGCGTCAATTGAAGCTGCTTTTGTTGCAATCGGTTGATGAAAAATCTTGAAAATTCTATTTCAATGGATTGTCTCTATTCACACAACGCTATTCCACTAAGCTAATTCAATTTCTCAGTGAAATGGCTTATCAATTGGCTTCCTGTACTGGATTGTCCCATGAATGGATCAAGATAATCCATTGTCTCACACGTTGTCAATCCACTAGACTATTCGATTTTCTCAATAGAATGGCTTGTCACATGTCCCCGCGTGAACCCGGCTAGCAATTTGATGTCTTATAATAATTTTGTAAACGTTTTCCTTACTTTTTTTTAGGACAAGTCGAAGTCCTGTAAACATTTTCATTTCGCATATACAACCCTTATTCAACCAAAATGGGTAAGATTTATAGGACAATTTAGTTGTATTATTTAATCTCGTAGAGCGCTTTGAGAATGTCACAGGATTGATGTAAAAACATTTAGAGAACTTTCATATGACATTAAATGGAACTCTTAAATCTATTCTCCATGATCCTATACTTGTCTGTGAATGAACTTACGACACTATACGACACATGTATAACGCCTATACAACCATCCATTCTTACCATTTTTCGGTCAATTATAAGATTATTTTGTGACTCTGGTGACATTAATATCACCATACTATTGTATAAATGTGGCTTTAGTGGATAATCCTATCATCATTTCCGGATGAATACCTAAAAGTGCATAAGCGATTAATCTTTGTTAAAGCTGATATATAAATGATCTCTGTGAATGCGATAGCTCGGAAATCCCATGGCGAATTAATTTCACTGTGAAATAAATATATGGCATATGTGGTGCTAAATTTTTATGGGCTTTAGGAAAAATAAGATTATAAAAATTTTTTTTTTCAAATATTTCTATTGATTTTCGTTCTTGGCTCCTAACACGTGCCCTTATATTCAATAATTTATCGATGATTAAATAAAAAAAAATCAGATCACCTTCTTCAGCCAAAATCATAATTTTTCATAAATTTTGTCTCTTTGCTGTTTGCAAAATGGTTCCTTTCGATCTACTTTTATGATGACAGATGTCACTTTTATATACCACATTGGGTCTGTTAGGTACTTCACTCGAATACTTATATAACCTAGGATATTTATTGCCGCCAAAGCATCACAGGCACGAATTGGAAGGGATATAAATCTATTAGAATTAAAAAAATGAAAGAGCACGAAGCAAATGTTAATATATTTCAAGACATTTCACATCTGATAAAGATCAGAAAACATTAGGCCATAATATATTCGACCAAAAATCTTCTGCATACAAGGCAAATAATATCTTATCTTTGATTTCTGAATGATATTTATTCACCTTTATGCCACATTAAAAAAACCAATTCGTTTCATTATGTAACATACAGAAAACCATTATAGAGCATCAAATCTTCTATACGACTCCTAGAGAAACTGTTAACCAAATCGTATAACCTCACTTTTCAGGAGTACCAAACTGAAAAATCGTCGATTTTTTCTTCATTATCTAGCTCTGTACGCCAGTTGATCCTTGATTCTATTTACAAGCACTGTTTTAAGGAGCTTCATTCCGCCATACCTCACTTTCTATATCGTAAACAGTGAGTTCTGTATCAAAAATATTAGGGTTGCTTCGCTCTCACAATCAGTCTTTTTTTCTTCTACTCTTGCAACAGTTAGACACTTTCGGCCGAAATGCTCAACCATGTTTCATTGTTTTTCCATGAATCAAATTGATAAGACATGTTGACAAGTTCGAACTTGTTTTAGAGCTATGTTGGATATGACTCTTTTGCATTTTAATGATTTTGTAAGCGTTGTTCAGCAGACCTACCATATAGGCCTCATACGATAGTTATCCAACGATATCTCACATTCAGATTAAGTCGAATAAAGAATTCCTAACCTACACATATCGGAGAGTCCTATTGCAGACATATAACTGTTGCAGAATACATTTCACTACATCTAATCGACAACTCATGGGCGAAAAAGGTCGTATTAATATTTTCCTGTAAACGTTCATTGAACAACCTGCGGAAAGGGTCTATAAGTGTTCCCATAATATTGTTGTGAGAATAGTTACACGATAACTTTATACATCTATTTAATTCTCACAACAAAACGGTTCCCATCAGATACTAACATGACAAAAAAGTATTGGTGGGACAATATTACAACAATTACATAGTCGAATTGTCGTATAGCGTATAGAAGAGAAAAAACATATAGGATTATTTTGCTTGTTGGGATGATTCATTACGTTAAGTCAAAATTCTCGAGATCACTCGTTCGATGACTCGACTCTTTGAACTATTCATTCAAAATCATCGCTCAAATGTCATCGTTT